>CAXKVW010001394.1:0-64613 GCA_964058825.1 Carex arenaria | reverse complement strand
GGAAAGTATAGCAAGAAACCTCACTTTGCTTCCTTAGTGCATGTTGAATGAATGAATGTTAATCGAGAGAGATGAAAGAAGAATGCATGGACAATTTACCAAAATCATATACGCCAAATTTAAATTTGTTAATTTCCAACTGCTTCGGATATCAAAAAGGTTAGGTAAAAAAAAATAATAACGACAAGAAGCAACATAAGGTCTTTGGTTTGAATCAGAATAGTAACTCAAATCATTTAATTTATTTTTTAGAAAAAAAAAAAAAGTAGGTGTAGACTGTCTATTTCCAACTCTACAGTGGTATTAAAATTCCCCTTCCCATTCTTATTATTTAACCCAAGATAGCACTGCACTGCATCCCAATAAAACCGAACAAAGCTATTCAATTTAGGTCAAGCTAATCCTAACCTCAACAAAAAACTATTCCCCAAATTCTCTCTTCTTTCGATTGTAAGGTGAATATCACAAACTGTGGCTACCACAAAAGATATAACACCCATTTGTCCAAAACAGTACGAATATAAGGTACACGCATTCCTCAATAAAAAAGTTGGTTTTTTAAAATTTATGAAGAAAACAAATTTGATAGTCATGAAACACACGAATTCAGAGTGAATATTTTTTTAGAAAAACCAAAGGCAACAAAGTCACTAATTATGGGTTATAGTTGAGAAATATAAAAAACTATAAACAACTTTATGCTGATTATATGCTTCATTAAACAGCGCAAAAGCCCAGACAATTATCAACAGTCAAACAGCATATTTACATAAATATAAATAAGAAGCTTGTTTCCAAGCTCGGCTGAAATCCAATAGAATTCACCAATCATCAACCCCTTTAGTTACCCCAAAGAGGATAGCAATTGCCCCAAGTATTGCCTGTCAATTGTAATGAATATTAGGTGCACATCAACTAATGTATAATTCATGCAATCAAATAACCCCTTATAACTACTAGCTATAATATTAGTCCCTTTGAACGAATAAAAGCCGAAAACCAATATATTCAAAGCTAGTACGATCCGTGCTACGGATTCATATCTCTATTTTGATAAGCTAGTACAATCCGCTCAACATGATCTCCATATGAAAATTTACTAAGTAATCAAATTTCATGTTTTTTAGAATTTTTTTTACTATTTTTTTAGATAGGTAGAAAATCACTACTTTGCAGATGGTCCAGAATCTTTAGTACCATAGCCTCACTCATGTAACATATGACAAGGGATGGAAATAAGATATCCTTCACACTGGTTTAAAGACCCCAGCTAGACTAAACTGATAAAAGCAATGACTTAGCTCATGGAAGCACCAAAATCTCATGATACATAAATAACTTTAACAATACAACAAGGACATAAACGGCATAATATGCTAACCAGTATTATTTTCATAATGCTTCATTTTAGTAGAATATATGAAAATGCTGACATGTAACACATTTTCACTCCATGGGAAAGTGAGGATTGGCAATGCGGTTTTTGTAAATAAATGGAAATATGGTACAAAAAAATCACATATTTGGATTCTTATAACATAAAATATTCCATATTTTCATCTTCAGGTGGGTTAAGAAACTTTTCCCTACTGTAAAAATAGTTCTATAATTATATTTACTTACAGCTATAGTACAAGCGATGAGCCCCGGCTTCTCTCGGTAGTCAACCCTTGAACAAAGCAATATAAATGCACCAATATACCAAGGGATGGCAGCAAAAAAGAATCCAAATATGAACCTTCATATAAAAAAAGTCTCAATTAGCATTTAATTTCTCTTAAACAAAACAAATCAAATGAACTTTTGCTTTTTCAAAAAAAAAAAAGGAACTTTTGAGAAATTGATCTTACAAAAGCCAGCCTATCCCCAAGCCACAACAAGGCAGACGGCGTAGTCTTACTGGTTGGCCTTCCGCAATTGTACCATAACCTTTAAAAAAAAAGTAAAAAATAATTATAATTAAATTAATTTAATGATCTATTGGAATTACTTTTAATGATTATGTGAATTTTGCAAGGGTAGTAAGTAGGGATGAAAAATGGAGCAGATACGGAGTGGATAGTGGTAAAACCAGTGTTTTAATATTCGGTTTATATGTGGTATGCAGCCGCATATGCGGATTTTTATGCGGACTTATATATGCGGCTATGGATACGAAGCTGATGTCAAAGCGGATATCAGACGTATACGGATACGGATCAGATCGGACATCTATTAAAATAATATAAATACTAAAAAATATTTAAGTTCATAATATTTATCTAATTATAATGGTGAATAACATAAATTCTTAATAATATATATTAAAATATACGGTATATATCTACTATTCGGATACGGATAATTGAAACGTAAAACCATATCAGTATCCTTATCCACATGGATATTCAGATATCGGATATTCACATCTAAGTTTTTGAATACAGATTGAATACGGATCGGATATTATCCTTATCCATACCGTTTTCACCCCTAGTAGTAAGGGGTAACTAAGAAATAAAACAGGGGTTCAATGACTGCCTTTGGTACTGAAAAACCAATAATTCATCCAGTAAATTACATACTGCTGATATCAGTTCAATAACTAAAACCCAGTTCTATGATCTTCCTCAATTTTCCTCAATCAACCCAGAGTACTCATCTCACTCCAATTAAGTCTTTTTTTTGTTAAGAAACGAAAAAACCCCAAATGAGGCTTGTTCATCAGATTTAGCCTCAATTGCATATATAAAAAGTAAAGGTAAAATAAAGGCATAAAAGGGGCTTAAATTAGTCAACTCATATGATACCTTTGTCAGCAAATTCAGGGTACGGATCCGAATATCTACTGACAGACCTAGTTGGTTCCAAATCATCACTGATTCCTAATATTTCTAGATCCAAATTGGAAATAGTTCATTAACTAAAGCCCCAGGTAATAAAAACTAAGATGATACCTGTCACAGCTTGGTAGCCATGGGGGTAGTACGTAGGCACTGAGGAGTACGGAGTACAATACGGCAGAGAAGGCCCCATTCCAGGAGGTGGTGCCGGCTGGGGGAATCCAATCACCGGTTGCGGGTGCCCCGCCGCACCTCCGTCGAAAGTCCCGTACTGTGGCGGGGGAGGGTACAGGCCATGGTGCTGCGAATCAGGACCCGTCACACCTCTGCTCTTCGCCTCCTCTTCGCTCATCGTGGATCTCGTTTGACTTCTCTCCGATTTCTTCCTCGTTGATTTAGTTGTTAATTTCGTTATTTTTTTAATTATTTTGCGTGCTTTTTCTTGGAAAGAATGGCGGTGTAAATCATGTGACGGTGCCGCTGACGATCAGCTCCTCAGCTAGACTGCAGGATCAGGGAATTCATAACACCGAGGTAACAGAAATTTTGAGTTTAGATCGGAACCGTTCGATTTGCTTTGGCACGAATATTAAAGAGTCCGGGCATTTCACATAATCGGCCCGGATTCTGATCGGACGGAGAATATCTAAACAAAAATATTATGTTACCTCAGAGCATATAGCATCTCTCTCTGTTTTTTTTTTTTTTTGGGAGAAACACGTGGGTGAACATCTCAATTCTCAAGATCAGGTCATCGGTAGCCGAGAGAATTCGCATCTACCTCAACTTTTGCGTGTTTATTGGAAAATCTAAACCGTTCAAATACGTTCTGCACGAATCATAAGGCAAAAATAATACGGCCCCCTGCGCTATCCCCGAATAGGCACCGGACACGTCGGTCACGAAAAAGTTGCGATATATCATAGCTTCATAGGATACGCAATCGAGCCGACGCCCAAGAGACCGATCCGATTCCCTGTGGCGATAAGGTTGTATGGTTTGATGTAACGGACACACTAGCATGATTCTGTTTATTCAAATCCGGAATTCGTTCTTCAGGCAATATTCTTTATTTTTTATTTTTTTCATATATACTTAAATCAATAATTTTAATGCTAATCTCCATATCAATTCAGTTGTAATATCCTAACAGTTATTAACAACGCTATTCTTTTTAATTAACTTGTAAAGTTCATGTCAAATCAGTATCTTTAATCCATATCACTTGTCCCCATATGTGATCGTAAATCATAATCCGACATATGGAAACTCTATATTTGTTTAGAAACTCAAAAGTAAGATCTACGGGTGCGTTTGGATGGTGCAAGAATAGAGCTATTTTTGGATTAGCTCAACTATTCTTATTCTTGAGTCATCCAAACAAAAATTCAAAAATTAGATTAGCTCAAGAATAGCTCTATTCTACTAATCCAAAGAAATAGTGGAATAGCAAAAATAGAGCTAGTAGGATTAGTGATATTAATAAAAAAATGATTTTCATTCCTCTCAATTAGAATTAGTTTAAATATTAAAATAATATTAAATAAAATATTTGATTAGTATTAAATAAATATAATATTATATTATATTACATTAGTATTAAATAAATATTAGTTTGAATATTAAATATAAAATAATATTAATTTAAATAATAGATTAGTATTGAATAAATATAATATCAAATATTAATATTAAATAAAATTTTAGATTAAATATAATATAATATTAAATTAAATACTAAATATAATATAATATTAATATCAAATAAATATAATATGATATTAGATTAGTATTAAATAAAATATTATATTAAATAAAATATAATATTAGTTTAAATGTTAAATCTAATACAATATTAGTTTAAATATTGATTAGTATTATATATAATATTAGATTAGATTAGTATTAAATAAAATATTAGTTTAAAATATTAAATGTAATATAATATTAATTTATATATTATATTAGTATCAAATAAATATAATATTAATTTAAAATTTTAATGTAATATAATATTAGTTTAAATATTATATTAGTATTAAATAAATATAATATCATATTTGTATTAAATAAATATAATATCAGATTAGATTAGTATTAATAAATATAATATCAGATTAAATTAGTATTAAATATAATATACTATTAGTTTAAATATTAAATGTAATATAATATTAGTTTAAATGTTAAATGTAATATAATATTAGTTTAAATATTATATTTATTAAAAAAATTCAGCTTTAATGTAATATAATATTGGTTTAAATATTAAATGCAATATAATATTAGTTTAAATGTTAAATTAGTTTAATCATTATTTTATTCATTCTCTTCATCGCTATTCCAAATATACAATCCAAACGACATTTTTACTAATCCGAATAGCTCAAAGTTAGCACTATTCTCAAACCACTCGGATTAGCACTATTCTCAATCACTAATCCAAAAATTGCTATTCTTGCACTAATCCTTGCACAATCCAAACGCACATGTATATGTTGGAAATTTCAAAGAACAAAATGACTATTGTAAAAGCAGTAAATCAATACAAACTAAATTATAACATATATATAAACAACTCTAGACAGTGATTCTCCAATAATAGATAAAACCTATACATCAATAGCCCACCATATCATAGACGATTCAATTTTGACAAGATCAAAATAGCAGCTCAATAGATTATAGTTGATGAAAAATGAAAGCCTAGCCTACATATATGCGACAT
This sequence comes from Carex arenaria, assembly GCA_964058825.1. Classification (NCBI taxonomy): domain Eukaryota; kingdom Viridiplantae; phylum Streptophyta; class Magnoliopsida; order Poales; family Cyperaceae; genus Carex; species Carex arenaria. The sequence continues at coordinate 59,063 of CAXKVW010001394.1, read as the reverse complement.
ATATATACAAATCTCCTAATACTTCAAGGTAAAACGTCTTCTTCTAGTTCTAGTTCGTCGATAACATACGCAGAAGATCACAGCACACACAACAAAAACCAGCTCCATTAGTGCAACGGCCTTTAAACCTAAAAAGAATTCAAATATGGCACTTACAATCAGCTGGGAACACTAAAAGTTAAACCATTAACAGTATAGGATATTAGAGAACATTCTTACCCATTAATTTATGGAATAAATCGTCCATATCAAGTTTATGGTTATTTTCAAAAGCACCACTTGTATCCAAATTTGCTCCTTCCTGATCATGATCATTTTTCATATCCTCAGTAAGAATAACTTTCCGGCATGTGTTTGGACAAGTGATGCCGCTCTCGTACTCGTCACTTCCATCACAACAATCTATTCAGATGATGTTCTTGTCAGAAAAAAAAAATTAATTACTTCTTTTAACTGCAGGTTTTATTATGAGCAAAGAAATTGCATAGTCAGCACCATATGAGCAACTTAAGGTGTAAGATGTATGATACAAAGGACCTGTTACTAAACATCAATTCCAAATCAATGTATTTTTCTTAATTTTTCTGTTGCTTTGTGTAGGTTTATCTTCTTTTCTTATGTTTTGCTTATTTGGATTTCTCCACAGGATCAAATTGGAGATGTACGGCTTTCCTTACATAAAGTATTGTTAAAATAAAGAGCAAAGCAACCACATAAATGGAAATTATGAGATAAGTTCTCCTTACTAATCAGGATTTGGGTTTGTATCTCAGCTCTTCATTCAATAAATAAAACAAGAATCTGGTCGACCGACCCGTTTTATTTGAGAAAACGTTTGCTGTGGTTTTTGTACCAGATTAGAGAAGATAATAATTCCTTTCTGAGCTCTCATGCAAAGTAAAAGGAAAAGATCTTCGTAAGATAGAGATATACCACAAATACGATCATTCACAAGAGATGAAAATAAGAAGCGAGGCGAGTCCCCGTTATTCCTACAGTAAAATTTGCCTTCGGGACATGCAGAGGTTCCTGCAATTCAGTACAAGAAAAATGTAAAGTGAGCCACATAATATGAAACCAGTTAGGACAAATATCTATTAACAACATCAGTGCTTAACATAATGAAGTTAAATTACAAGTTCAGTGATATTTTTTTTACTTACAAACAAGGAGTTTGTGTTCATGTAAAACCCAGTAATTAGTCTTTTTTTCTCCCTTCTATAAATTTTAATGTTTTAGACAGCAATAGTGGGCTAATTTGGGCTAGAGAATAGTGTTCAACTGGCATATATCTGGTCTTGGTCCCATTCATGGTGGATTCACATTTGCTAAATCAGGGTCAATTGATCCCCATATTTTCTAGAAAACCCTTTCAAAGTACTATAGCTTATAATGTATAAGATAAAAAATGCTAGATGTATGCTAAATTTGACCCATTCTTGTTTATAAATTTTTTAAGCTAACCCCTTATTTTTGTAAGAAAAAAAATCAGGATATCATAAATCTTTGTGTGTATATGACACCAATAAACTAAAATCTTGCCTCTGCGCTGTTCCAAATTTAATTTAAAGGGAAAGAAGACTAAACTGACCCAGCTAACTCAACAAAAAAAGTTCCACAGGGGTTGTCTGAGGTAAATTTCAGTTTAGGAAAAAATGTCAATGAATACATCATCATACTTTTCCATCAGATTAACCATTTCAGATTGAACTGTTTGGTCAATATCCAAGTCATATAAAGATAAAAACGCTAGCTTTATTTAGCTGAAAATAAAAAAAAAAAAATCCGGAACATAAGCCTGTTCTGATAATATCTACAGATGCTGATTTGATTTGAACTTGAGCAATTCCTGACAGATAGTTCTCATTTAGAAGAAAAATAAACAGTTGACATACTAACTAGCAAAGGGGCAATGCACATTACATATTAGTTCAAGGATAAAATTTAATGTCAAATAAATCTAGGGATTAAAAAAGAGAACAAGACTGTTAATAAAGATCAAGAGGCAAACCAGGTTCGTCCGTGCCATCACCACAATCGCAGAATCCATCATTCAATCGATCCCTGGAGAACGATCCAGATCCGTCTCTACATCTGATCACCGCCCCATCAAAGTAGTATTTCTCATCTAAAAAATTAACAAATTAGATCATAAACTAGCAGCTCGAATTCGAGATTAAGTTAGACAATTAGTCATAGTTAGCAGTGATACCTTGTGGCGCGACGCCCCGGAGAGCAGAGGCGGGAAAGAGCACAGTGTGGAAGGAGAAGAGGAAGCAAACGCGAGCTACGGAGAGGAGGAGACTTGGCGTCGACATTGATGGTCTCCTCCTCAGTTCTCTTAAAAAATCTAAAAGAGATTTTAGAATTAGAAGTTTACTTCAATGGATCAATGCAGGCCCAATTTGAACAGTACCAGGTAAAGCCCAAATGAATGGGATGAACTAACTGGATCAGGCCTTGAAATCCTTTAACGCGTGTTTAGCCCAATTGGGCTTGAAAAACATAATGGAGGATATATTACTAATTTGTCATAACTATTAAGTAAAGAGTAATATAATTGGCGATGGAGATTATCTTACCAACATCTACAATTCTTGATTTTCTTACAATATGTTTTTGGATTCCTGATTAACAACAAATATTTACTTATTTTCCTCTATACAAAGCTCGTGGCAAAGTCAATTGGTTTACCTGATCATAACAGCTTCAAAGCTTGGTTCTTTACTGTTTAATGATACATTTTGTTAAAATTTTAGAGGACAGAAAAAGGCATATAGTATTGACACAACGATAGTTGACAGAGCAAGATTTGTGTTTCTACGGAATCAAATTAAGAAATAAATTGTGTGAGAAACATGAATTATGCAGCCAACATGGATGGAAAACATGAATTTTGATTCTCTATATTTGTACGAATTTGTTGGAGTGCTCCAAATTGGATCTGAGTTATTTATTTTAAAATTCCGGACATACATATATGGAGCGTATAATATATAAAGTAAGACTTAGATGTTATGCATAGCATAAGTTCTTCCATGTTATGCTTTAAAAATTTATCATATAAATTTTAAATAACAAATTCAAACTGTTAAAACTGATGTACTTCGTTATTGATGCAATTACATGTCAAATTTATAAATTCTTTAGTGTATTTGTTATAAAGTCAGACGGTCAAAAAATAATGAAAATGGATGTATATCATTATTTTTTTACTGCCAAACTTTATACCAAATGAATTCAAAAATTTATAAATTTGACATGTAAACTTATTAATAATGAAGTACATCTGTTTTAACAATTTAAATTTATCGTTTGAAGTTTATACAATAGATTTTTGAAACAATAACACAAAAAATCTTATACTATTTATAACATCTAAGTCTTACTCTAACATATAATAAAAGATTTTGAACGTGTGATTTGAACTTAGACATGTTCGAATATGTCTTTGTCTCGGACTCTTCAATATAATCCGGGTAATTGGAGAGGAGACCAACACTGGGGATTATTATGTGTACTCAAAAACAAATATGATGAATGAAATATTTTTGTACATACATTAATGCACCATGACACTGTGGTGCTAGTTATGTTTTACCATGTTTAAGGACGGGGTAAACTTGATGAAATGCAACTTACACATAACAATAATAAATAAAAACATAGTTTAGATGAAGTTCTTTTTAAATATTCAAACAGAGCCACCACATATTGATTTTAAATCTTTTTGCTGAAGCAATAGTTGATTATTTTTTATTTTCTTTTTTTGTAAATGTTGTTGCAATATATCTAACCTATAATAAAAATATCTATATTTCCAGTATAATTAACTAAGACTTTGTTCAAAAACTTTGATCTGTCAAATATTGAATATTTGTTTTTTAGGTATAAGAACTAGGGTGCTCCTAGGAGTACCAAGCTCCTTTGTACTCTTAACTCTAAAACATATCGGATTAACTTCAAATGACGAATCCAAACCGTGGAAATCCTTCCACCTTACGAGTGATGCGTCTACATGTGAAAATTTTAAAGTTTCAAATTAATTAAGTATAAAGTCAAGTAGTCAAAATTAGAATGTTTTTAAATTAATTTTAATGCATTCATTTTTGGAAGACTTTTGACCACTTGACTTTATACTAAATTAAATAGAAACTTTAAAATTTTCACATGTAGACGCATCACTCGTAAGGTAGAAGGATTTCAACGGTTTAGATTTGTCGTTTGAAGTTAATTCGATAGGTTTTAGAGTTAAGAGTACAAAGGACTTGGTACTCCTAGAGCACCCTAGTTCTACTCATAAATAATTATGTGTACAGGTAATATTTGAACAATAGACGGTTCGATCGGTTTTATCAATCGGCACTTATTTGGAGACCATAAAATTCTCAATTTGCATCAAATTTGACATGCAGTTTATCTAACTTATAATTATAATATCAATTTTTCCAGTTATCAATTTTTGACGAATTTTGAGATATTAACCGATTACGAAATATACTTTGTTGCCAATACATCATTTTGTTTAAACAAATTCCAGCAGTTATTTATAATTTTGACACTTTTTACACTTGTACTTTTATTGATATTTTGCTAAGTGTGCCTTTTTGTTCTGCAAATGCTATATTTTTATTGTGTTGTATAGCAGCTAGCCAACATTAAAAACGAGGGAGTCCTTGAAGGGTTAGCATCTAGAATTTAAAGGTCTTCGATTGTTAGATACAATATTTTCTCAATTAAAGACAAATTAAGTGAAACCAGATGACACGTTAATTGGAAGAAGGTACAGAGGTTGGGCAGCCAACAGCCAACAGTCCTGACCAATGTTATAAAATGCGGTTTTCTATACGTTATGCGGAAGGTCACCGCATTCTGCATATCCGGTATGCGACCGCATATGCGGATTTTTATGCGAATTTATATATGCGGATTTTAAAATAAGAATTCATATATACATAAACCAATATGCGGTAATATGCGGTGATATGAGGTAATATGCGGTATGCGGTACTATGTGGTAATATACGGTACTATGTGGTAATATTCGATACTATGCGGCCGAATATGCGGTATAAAATATGCGGTCGAATATGCGGAGCCGCATATATTGACCACATACAGATTTCTATGCGGATTGCAACCGTATACGCATATGCAGCCGTATATGTGGCCGTATAGACCGCATTTTATTACACTAGTCCTGACATTTAAAACTTGTACCGAGGAGAGAGACACTTCAGAGCAACATCAAATTTGACAGAACATAAACTTGAAAATTTGTATATAGTTAGAAACTCTTATTATTTCCTTTATATAATTAACCATCTCTCACCGATAAAATTGTAGAAATTGGAAAAATGATTGGATGTTGGAATGAGGCACATTTGCTCCCTTTATTTACTCTGCCTTAAAGAGCATCATGTAAAAGAATGTGTGTAATAATATTTGGAAAAATAATTACTTTTTAGCATAAAAAAATAAATGGACTACAAAGATCAGTACAGATTTGTTGGTCCTTCGTCCAACTTTGAATGAGACGACTCTTTGGTCAATGAGCATTGACTAGACATTTACTTCATGTCATATTGTCATAGCTAGCGATCAAATTATACGCGTCATTTCTCTACATGGGTCCCAAAATTGTGACTTTCACAAGAAATTATATATTTCAATCTCTGTGGCTTTATCAGTTCTCCCATCAACTCTCTACTTGTAGCATGTTGATAAAGGTTTTCTACATCACTCTCTTCTTTCTTTCAAATAACCTTTTATTTTCATTGTGTCAAACTGAATTCGCCTTCAATGGATTTTCTGGTGCAAATCTCACCCTTGATGGCATAGCATCAATCACCTCCAGTGGCTTACTACGGCTAACAAATGATTCAATTAGGGGAAAAGGCCATGCATTTTACCCATCCCCATTTTACTTTCATGATTTTTCTAATGGTAAAATCCTTTCCTTCTCCACCATGTTTGTTTTCGGCATTATATCGGGATTTCCAGACCTAAATGGCCACGGCATTGCATTTACTATATCCCCTACCAAAGACCTCTCTAATGCTTTCGCTAACGACTACATAGGTCTATTCAATGATACTAATAATGGAAATTTAACCAACCATATAATTGCAGTTGAGCTCGATACCATTTATAGTTCTGAATTCGGTGATATAGATGATAATCATGTTGGAATTGATGTCAATAGCCTTATATCATCCAATTGTAGCACAGCTGGATATTATCCTAATGGTGCAAATCATTTCAAAAACATTAGTCTTACCAGCCGCAGAGCCATACAAGTATGGGTAGATTATGATGGCAAAGAGAGCCGCCTTAGTGTTACCTTAGCTCCAATAGGCATATCTAAACCCTACAAACCCTCGCTATCATCCTTCATTGATCTTTCAAAAGTGTTATTAAATTCCATGTATGTTGGATTTTCCTCTTCTACGGGTGATGTTCGCACTAACCACTACATTCTTTGTTGGAGCTTTAAGCTGAATGGGAAAGCTGCAGTACTAGACCTTAGCAAACTTCCCGCATTTCCTACACGGATCAATGTAGCCAGAACAAAGGCTTCCCCCATTTGGCTAATAATAGCTCTGTGTTTATTTGGTCTCTTGATAGTTTCCCTGATTTTTAATTCTATTAGGAATAGAGTAATCAAATATTCCCAAGTAGTTGAGGATTGGGAAATAGAGTTTGGTTCACACCGGTTCTCCTACAAAGAATTGTATAAAGCAACAAATGGATTCAAGGAAGGAGAATTGGTTGGGGCTGGAGGTTTTGGAAGGGTCTATAAAGGTGTGTTGTGTAGGTTAGAAATCGAGATAGCGGTGAAAAGAGTATCACATGATTCAAAACAAGGTATAAAGGAGTTCATTTCTGAAATAGCAAGTTTAGGCCGACTTCGTCATCGAAACATTGTCCCATTGCTAGGATACTGTAGGCGCAAAGGTGAACTATTTCTGGTGTATTCTTTCATGCCAAATGGTAGCCTTGACAAGTACTTGCATGATCCAACTAAACCAAGTTTAGATTGGGACAAACGGTTCACTATAATCAAAGGGGTCGCATCAGGTCTTTTATATATGCACGAAGAATGGGAGCAAGTTGTGATCCACCGTGACATCAAGGCAAGCAATGTTCTTCTCGACTCTGAACTAAATGCAAGATTAGGTGATTTCGGTCTAGCGAGATTGTATGATCATGGAACTGATCCCCATACAACACATGTAGTTGGAACCTTTGGTTATCTTGATCCAGAGCTTGCAAGAACTGGGAAAGCTAGCACATTTAATGATGTATTCGCCTTTGGTGCTTTTATGTTAGAAGTTGCTTGTGGAAAGAGACCATTTGAAATTACTTTTCGACATGAAGGGTTAAATCTTTTCGATTGGGTCTTGCAGACATGGGAAAGGGGTTCTCTCATACATGTGGTAGATCCACGGTTGAGAGAGAATTATATTCTTGAAGAAGTGAATTTGGTTACGAGACTCGGGTTGCTTTGTGGGCATCCAGTACCTTCGGTTAGGCCAAGCATGTGTCAAGTAATGAAATACTTGAGAAAGGAAGTTAGTCTTCCAGAATTCCTTCCTAATAACATGAGAGGATGCAATTCAAATGCATTTTGGTTGATGCAATGCGAAGGGTATGAGAATCATACATTCTCATATGCTTCCATGTCGTCCTCGGGTTCGATTTCTAGGTAAACATGCATTTGAGTTTTTGTTTATCGGTGTTCACATAATATGTAATTTATTGTATCATTTTTGTCATGTTATTTCAACTTTGAAGCAACTACTTAGAGTGCTACTGTTTCAAATTAAGTCGGTGTTTTAATTGCAAATAAAGAGTTAAGCAATTATATTTTCTTCCACCAAATTACTTTTGCATTGTGATCAATATATAATTAATAGTGGAGTATGTATAATTCTTTTGTTTGGAGCAGTGTACTGATCAATCTTTTATCAAAATAAGCCGTCTGAGACCGGATTCATAAAATGAGGTCAAGGTGATTTCTGAGTTTGAATTTCTTCCACGCGCATTCAAACATTACTTCCATTATTATAAGTGAACTTATCTTTGGAAGATTTGAAATGTGAAAAAAATTGTTGATAAATGTGAACATAATATGTGTTCCAAAGTTATTTAGATTTATCAGAAGCGCAATTGCGCAGGTTTCTAAACATGCCAATAAAATGAAATATAAACATTAAGAATTGTTAGGGTTTATAGAGTTTGAGAAGAAGAAGAGAGCAAGAGACAGAGACAACTTAAATTGATTTCTATTAGATTTAATTCTCTTTCATACAAGAGTCATTACATAAACTACAAATTAAAGATATAAAGTCCAAACGGGTCCGAATAACAATTTGGTTTCAAACATAACAATCTCCACCTTGAACCAAATTGCATCTAAAACAAACTAAAACATAAAGCTAACGTAACCTAATCAAAGGTAAACATCAAGACAAACTAACAACTTGCTAGGAATAAAACTAGTTCAAATTAGTTAAAAACAAACTGACACCAAAATTGATCAAAACTTGAACTTTGCAACTGGAAGAGGCTTTGTGAGCACATTGGCTAAATTCGACTCGGTACCAATCTTCTTCATGGTAACCTTGTCTTCCGAGATTACATCTCGAACAAAATGATACCTGGTCACACTCAAACTCGAGTGAATTACGTAGAATTTTGACTTAGATTTTTTCCTTATTGAAAATCTGCAGAATTTGAGCTATCAATCTTACGTAATCCAAATTATATTAGCATAGGAATTCCTTTTAAACACTCACTTGCAACCCATAATCATCTTACAATTAGGAGGCTTCATAAGAAATCAAGTCTTATTTTGTTGCAAAAATTGTAACTCTTCATTCATAGCGGTAATCCAATTTACTCAGTTTTGACATAATAGCATCGTTTAATTAGAATAACACACATTTATTTTAACACGTCTAATCAAAATCAATTTTTTAGCAAATTCTCGGATTAGAAATACAGTCTACGGTTGTAGCTTTTCTAACTAACATGATTATTTGTCAGTTTTCTCCGGTTGACATAAAGTCAACGGTTCCACAATTACAAAGGCCTATTTAAAGTGGTCGTGACTAACACATCGAGATTTTAGTTTTATGTCATACTGTGATTAAGTGAATAGTTGCACATGTTATGATTACCAAAATATCAAAAGTAGTCACGGCACGTGAGTCACGCCATGCCCAAACGTGACTGATCACGTTTGGTAACATTTAACAATTTTTTTTCATAATTTAGATTAATTTATTCAAGATTCACCATTTGATCAATATCTGACGGTCCTAATTACACGTGACTTGCATGACCACATGTCGTGACCAGATCTTTCGCATTACGTGTCGTGCCGTGCCAAATTTTCAAAAGATGACGACAACACGCGACACGCAAATCACGACATGTAATAGTCACACGTGTTGTATTATTTCGTACCGTAACCGTACCATTATGTAACAGAACCGGCTCTGCCGTGCCATTTTTCCACTCCACTTCACTCTAGGTCCACTTCCGTAAAAGCAAAAAGATGAAAATACCTACAGCATTTGAAAGAACAAAAAAAATGAAAAGTGAGAAGTAAAAAGATGCGAGATACAAACAAAAATATTTGTGCTGTCTAACGTGTAATAAACTCAAAATGTTTTACTTTTGATTCTTATCATCTTATGACTTTTTGACTAACATTGGAAATATGTGAGAAACATTCATCCATTAATGTTTTGTCCCGATGACCTTGACTCTCGGACGAATATACTTTTGGGCTAATTTCAGATCAGACTTGTTAACTATTTACGTTTTCATTGTAGGTATGTTTATTAATAATATGTCGTCACATTATGAATTATAAATTCGTAACTAATTTAGGATTGTACGTTAGAAGTTTTTTTTTTCTTTTTTTTTTTAGGATAGCTAGGATTGTGAGAAGTTAACCCACCTGGCGAATTAATTAGCTAGTACACAGAAATTTTGTCTTAACAGCTTTCGAAATTAATCGTAGTTGAAAATTTTCTTTTACTTTCTTGTGTGGACATTCACTGGATTTTTTTTTTATATTATATAGTAAGGCATGTGAGAGATGTTCGAAATCCGAATTAAGAAATTATTGTTGGATATTAAATTGTTCGATAGATTGATCTCTAATATATTTACTAAAAGTAATAATTAAAAAGTCATTACATATATTTTTTTTTCCAATTATTTAAATAGTTTTCATGTCAAATATGATATTGTTTATAAATCGATTAGTCATTTACCGATTGATTAGTTAAAATTAAGAATCACTATAATCCGTGACACTTAATTGACTAAAGAAATTTTAAATTGCACTAAATTTAATATAAAATATATCTAAACTATGAAAAATTTCTTTATAAAATTTTTTATTTTTATTTTGATAACCGTTTTATTTTTAACGGTTGTCTATTAAGTACGATTTGTTATTTTCTTTCAGATATAAATGTGGTGGTTGTTTTTTTTGAACAAAAGTGGGCCTGCCCACCGATTTCCATTAACATGAAAACCATACAAAAGATGTCGTATTGGTACCACCATTGGTACCAACCGACAACAATAACAACATTCACAAATATCCATACAAAGTGTTATAGAAAGAAACCTACATTTAACAACCACAAAAGAACTATAGCTACATAAAACCTGCGACTAACAAAAAGTAGAGACTAGAAATGAGCAAAATAAACCCCTACAACCAAAGTAATCGTCTCAGCATGAAATATCTTCAAAGCATACTATCGTTGTCAGCTCTATCGCCTGTACCAGGCATATGGATTATATCCTGTGCTCTCTCCAATGTAAGAGTATGTGAACTTCCTGATAGGTCCTTTACATCACAAGAAAGCATAAATTTAATATTAGAAATATCATCATAGCTTTGATTCATACACCAAAAGTGACCAACTGAAATTATTTGAGTGCCCAAACTTTGAACACTTCGTTTGTGTCCTACTTTAAAAATCAACCTATTTCTTTCTAACCACAAATTCCACAATACAGCTCCCCTAATTATCTTGACCACATTGGGATCCTTCATAGGAATACTCCTATCCAAATCCCAAAGCTCATGAATATTAATACAATAAAAAAAAACCCATTGAACATCCCTATCCATTGCCAAATTTCCTTAGCCACTGGACAAATAAATGTGGTTGTTAATAGCTAGATATACCTTTGAAAAAAGTTGTTCCGAATTTTTATTGGAAACTATTTTATAGGATTTTCAATTTCACAAGAGCAAAATTAATTGCCCCATTAATTAAGTTCATTTCATCAATTCTTAATAGAATATTTGCAACAAAAAGAGCCTGAACCTCTCAGATTTGGGTGAATTGGATAGGACCGATCGAATTTGCTTTGTTCAGCCTTAAATGTAGTTTTAATTTGTTCGGCCTTCCAATACTTCTCTAAATCTTAAATCATTGGTGAATTGAAATAAAATGATGTCCACTAAAGAAAAAAACACGTGGGTTAGAAATGAGATGAGAATGTCGACATATGATATATATATAATATTACAAAACTTTTAAGAAATTAGATGAACTAATATGTTTACTTCAAATTTATATTTTTATTAAATCCAAATGGCAAATCATTTGTATGATTATGAAAACAAGAAATGAAATATAACGATTACAAATACCACACGTACTAATATATATAACCAACCGTACATCTTGCTGTCCATACAATCCGTTAACAATTGATTTATTACAAGGACGAAGGGAAGGAGACAGAATAGGGTCAATTGACCTCATTTTTATTTTCATTTTATTTATTTATTTATGAATTTTTATATAATTTAGAGTAAAATAGCATAATAGTGTAAAAATTGACTTTTATTCTCCGTAAAAGTATTTTTAGATTAAGGTAGATAGGACGAGAAGGGAGGAGGATCCGAAGAGCAAGGGTTTAGAGGGAAAGAACACATGCATGTGGATTTGAGAGAGCGATACAGAGTAAAAAAAGATGGTACGTGAGAAAGGACGTCTCAACCATTAGATTTGGATTAGATGGATCAGAGTGAAAGTGTCACTATAAGTGAACAGTGTTGTAAAACTCTTCTCCGATTATATATAAAAGAGTAGGATTAAAATATACCATTGGTTTTGTGAACTAATCATGATATTCCACATTTTATCTCCATTCTCAAAATTCAAACAGTCTATCCGAATCGTTCAACATGATATTCATATTAAAATGTCCTTAGAAGCCAAATTTTATATTTTTAGAATTTTTTACTATTTTGTTATATATCAAAATTCGTCCAGCATCTAGTGAAATACATTAACGGTCAAAGGAAAAAAAAAATAACAGAGGGCTAGGATGCAGAAACTTCAAATGCAACGGGACAAAAATAGGGATAGCAACTACTTGTGGAAATTTTAGCTAAGAACTCAGTACTGTTAATAATAATTAATAAAAAAAAAGGCAACTCCTAAATCACACACATCTCTCTATATATATTGGAACCATTTGGGTGGTTTATGTACTCACTACCACAAAGGAAATCACTACAAGAGGGATTCCAATATATATTCCATGGCAATGAAAGTTCTTCCAATGCTTTGTATTGTCTTCCTACTTGTTAGCGCCTCTCTCGTTTTCCCTTCTGCAGAGGGGGTTCGAACCCTTGAAGAAAGCAAGGCTGGTGATAATCTCTTTCTCTTTCTCTTTGTCTGATTTGTTCAATTCTTTCTAGCTTGCTTGAATCAACTTAAAGTATTTGAGCCAAAATTTCAATTTCTCCTATAAGTTGTTCTAAGGATAAATTTTTGATACATGCATGCAAAATGATGTGTTCTGTTGGGAGCTAGCTACTAATTAGGTGTATTTGGATGCAATTTTGAAAATAGCAAGAATAGCGCTAACTTGGAGTTAGCACTATTCCATCATTTGGATGGATTAGCAAGAACAACACTAACATCACACTAGTGGAAAATGTACCTTTAGTATCGGTTATTAAGGCCTATTAGTGTCGGACATCGGGGCGACACTGATAGAGGCGACACAAATTCCGGGACTAATCAGTGTCGGTTGTACAACCGATACAGAATCCAACAATTAGTATCGGTTATCAAGTGGAACCGATACAAAGTTAGAATTTCCGATCCGAAAAAAAAAATTTATAACTTATTTGTATCGGTTATTAACTCAGAACTGATACTAAAAAATATTTTTGTATCGGTTATTAATTAAGAACCGATACTAAATATATTTTTGTATCGGTTATTAATTAAGAACCGATACTAAATATATTTTTGTATCGGTTATTAACTTAGAACCGATACTAAATATATTTTTGTATCAGTTATTAAGTAAGAACCGACACTAAATTTTTATTTTTGTATCGGATTTTTATTAAGAGCCGACACTAATTTTTTTTTTGTGTCGCTTTTTCATTTGTCAACCGATACTGTTTTGTCTGGTGCCATTATTATATTAATTTACCTTTTGTATCGGCTGTGCCTACAGAACCGATACTATTTTTTATTTTATATTAAAAAAAATTATTTATTTTTGTGGCCAGCTCCCATATATTTGGCTGGCCTATATGAAAAACATGCATACATACAATCAAACCCTAAATTATATTATACAGCACCTAAATTAAATTAAACAAATAAATTGTTATTACAATTAGATTACACCTAAATTAATTGTTCTTACAACTTATCGCATCAAACGATCCTAATTAAACTGTTATACTTGGTTGCGATATTTCACTTTTGAAAAACCTAACCCACTCGAAACGAATTGAAGTGATCTCTGCCGCAGAATATGGAGTTGCTTTCCAATCCTGCATTATTTAATATAAAAGAAGAGTGCAATTAATTATTTATTGAATAAAAACCGAATCAACAACTAAGGTTACATTTGAAAAATATAAATGCATATATACCTGTATTGACGAAAAATTATCGAGGAAGTGATTAATTATGTCATTCATGAACATCATGACATAATATGCACATTCCCAGCCGTCCCTTTGTTGCGGGCACTATATCAAATTATACCCAAGCAAAAAGTTAGCAATTTTTAGAAGATGCAATTCAACAATTCATAATAAACCGAAATAATTTTTTAAAAATAGCAAATTTTAGTCGTAAGCACCACATTACCTTGTTCTTTATAAGCTTCAACTTATCGCTTCTTCCGATTCCTCCGGTTGCCTTCTCCACAACCCAGGGACTGTTGAAATAACATAGAAATTAGTAATTACAAGAGATATTGAAATGGTTTAGCAGATTTAATTTGAAACACTTACTCCTTCAGCGCGTCGATGATCATAAGTTCTCTTACAAGTTTATGCTTCTCATACTTGTTGCTCGAAGAATCGAACAAGTAGAGCTCACTTTCATATGGCCGGATCACGAACAATACCCAATGAGAGCTGCATGTTAGGTTTGTAGCATGTTATATTATATAATATATTTCTATGAAATTAAAAAAATTCAATAAAATAAGAGTATATATATATGATAGCACTAACTCTTGAAAGTACGGTATGAAGATAAATTTCTTGTCCCGATTTTCTCGCAGAGCTTTCCTCAAGTACGTATCGGCATATTGCTTCGACATGTCATCATCACCTTGCAAAATATAGCCGAACGTCTTCTCAGGATTCATGAACCCTATAGGGATCTCTGGGAAGTTGTCCCTTTGGTATTTGAACACGAACCTGCAAAAAGACAAAAAGACGTAGATGTGGTATAATTTTTTTAAATTTTGAATTAAAACCCTAAATTATGTCATTATTACGAATATAAACTCACAGCATGAAGATATGCATAACTGGTACGCTGAGCCACTCCGTGCGCATGCACAAGTCCCTGTAGTCATCTCGATTGACTGTTATGACATAGGGTTCATTGAAAAGCTCAAGCGGCGCCGGGACACTGATGAAGGGTTGACCTTGGTGCAGAAACTGATCACGCACAGTCTTGTACATGCCTCCCAGTCGGTTGAAATCGATGGTGTCGAAATCCTTGTAGGTTGAAATCGGAGAGGGCCGAAATCTTACAGGTTGTTTGGGTTGTTCCTGCAGTTAGGACCAAAAAATCAGGCACAAATACTTGTAACTCTATAGGATGTATAGATGCAAATTTACAAGTAAAATAAGTTGTAATAATAATGTAAGTTTGTTACCAGATCCTCGATAGATATTAGGGCCATCGGCCACGAAGTGTAACTGCCAATAGCGGAGCGAAGTGTCATGAGTTCGCCATTTGGCACAGGTAACGGAGTGTCCTCTTCGCCCGGATGACACACATCCACCGTTACCCTCGCATGATCATCTAGTACAGACATACCGTGAATCACTAAGTCTTTTTGGATCGGAAGATTGATTGTCCCGATGGCCACTTCGTGTTTTACCCCGTCGCGAACCACCTGGAGTTTGCAGGTTCGTTCTGACTGCTGTACAAATATATTCTGTATTGAGGTTAACGAAATAACATTTACGAATTGTAAGAAAAGTAACAAAATTCTTTTTTCAAATGATATTTACCTAGATCGGATCGAAATATGGCTGCGGTTGGACTGACTGGCAGCTGCTCTGGACCGCTCTCGGGCTTTCTTGTACAATTGGTTCAGTCCGTTGAGCAATCATCTGAGCCAACTGTTGCTGAACCAATTGTTGTGTCTGCTCAGCAATTTCGGCCTTCAACCTCGCTGCCATATCCTCGAAGTCCCTTTTTTGGGCCGCTACTCTCTGTATCCTCTCTTCATTCTCGGCCTCAGACTCCACCATTCTCGGCCTCCTCTTACTTGGTTGCCCCTCGTAGGCTGCTGTGATTCTCACATGGGATCCAATCTCTCGCACCCTCCCTGCATGCTCCCGATTTGGCAGAGATTTCCCCAGAACATCGTCGTAACGCTCGACGGAAAGCAAGCCTCTATTGAATGCATCTTCATTTTCTTGCTGAAATGGCAAAGTTCACATGTTAGAGAAAAATAAATTCATAATTGAGTTCGACAAATAGATATAGAATAGCACTCACAATTCTCTTGACGACCTCTTCTACTGCCGGATCTGGATAAACAGGCTCCTGGCCGCCCTCAGGGACCTTCTGTCTTGCCAAGCACCATGCGACATGCCTATGCTGGACAGACATGTCGAGTAACTCCTTCTCTGACAGTGCAGTTGTTGACCCTTGGGAGGATGGCGAGCCACTCGATGCCTGCGAGTCCTCAATCCCCTGCAGAGCATCTTTGAGCTTGTTCTTGAATTTCTCACCAGCGTAGCCTCTGGATCCTAAGCGATGCGGATAGATGTTCTTCTTCTGATTCGCCCGCCCCTTCTCACTTAGCTCCTACAGTTTTAGAGGAGAAACAATTGGACTTATAGAGAAGCTTGGAGATAAAGTATCTGTATATATAATAGAGGAATACACATACCCTGAAAGCTTCCGACTGGCGGGACATCACAAAGGCATCCCAATCTGCTTGACTGATTTGGTACTTCTTGAGTTTGGGCGTCTTACCCTTCAGCGCAAATTTTGTCGTCAGATCGGTTCTGAACTTACGGTGTAGAGCGGCCATTTGCGAGAGAAGGCGCTTTTTCAACTTCTCGTTATCAGGTATTTTCCAGTCCTCCTGCCAAAACAAATAGTGATCAGGTTTGCAGTTATTCTAATATGTAATAAAAGCTGGAGAAATAAAAAGATCATATATAGAGCTTACCGACAGAGTCGCCCATATCTTATCCTTCATGAGATCGTCAACCTCAGACCAATCATTTATAGTGATCGGGACATTCCTTTTGACCGAGAGACCCAGCTGAGAGGAAAAACTTTTAGTATTTTTATCAATGACAGGCCTCCCAAACTTATCAAATGTCACATTCTTCCCTTGGGTTTTAATCACCCGAGTCAGCTGTGTGGGCCCCCTCTCTCGTTTCTTACCCGAACTCTGCTCACCCTCGCCATCAGAGGATCACTCACTATCACCACCAGATGACATGGTAGGAACTGCAACACAATTTCACATATCAATTACACATAAATCTCATATATCTCATATATCTCATATATTTCACATATCAAATCCTAAATTTAACATATATCTCATATATATCTAATTTCTTACATATATATCTAAATTCACAATTCAAATCCTCATTTCTTACATATATATCTAATTTCTTACATAATCTCATATAGTTGGCAAAATTCAAAATTCCAATTCACAAATCCCAATTCTCACACAATCAATTATCAATATATAACTAAGTCACATATCAATTATCTAATATAACTAAGTCACATATCAATTATCAATATAACTAAGTCACATATCAATTATCAATATAACTAAGTCACATATCAATTATCAATATATATCTCACAATTTGATATCTCATATATCTACATTTTTCACAACAACACATGCAACTATTCATAATTTAATATCAAATGTGTTTGGATAATACATACTAAAATCAACAAGCATTAAAAAAATCAGCAAGATCTTCTCATATATCGATATCTCCTAATTATCAAATCCTACAAGCATTACACAAACCTAAACCCTAAACATATCTCATATCTCATATCTCCAAAATCAGCAAGCATATATCTCATATCTCATATCTCCAAAATCAACAAGCATTACACAAACCTAAACCCTAAACCAATTTGAAATAGTTTTCTTACAAAAATCAACAAGCATCATAGAAATGTAAACCTAAATCCTAAAATCAGTAAGCATCACAGAAATTTCGGCTTAAACCCTAAAATTAACTCCTCAAATTAGCAAGCTAAAATTTCGCCAAAACCATTAAAATTTCGGGTCCCTGTTAACTCCAAGCAAAAACCTAAACCCTAAAAAGAAATGGTGCTTAATCATGTATTACCCGAGAGAGATCACGCAAAGGAAGTGTTTGTGGAGATAGCCGGCACGAAAGAAGAGAGGCGCGACCACCGAAACGGCGAGTGAACCCGAGTGAGAGGCGGTACTGTGAGAGCGGAACCCTTCTCCACTGCCGTCTCCGACCAGCGGTGCTTCTCCGGTTACACAAGGCCAAGGCGAGAGAACCCGAGTGAGAGGCGGTACTGTGAGAGCCGAACCCTAGCTTCTCCGATTTCAAAATAACATTCTAAGTAGAAGAAGCACGGGGGAGAGGGAAATACTACATTTAGTATCGGTTAGTATCATGGAACCGATACTAACAAAATAATTGTGTCGGTTAGTATAGAGCCCGATACAAAAAAAACCAATTTGTGTCGGTTCGTATATAGGAACCGATACTAAAATTAAAACTGTGTCGGTTTTATAATATGAACCGCTACTAATAAAATTTGTGTCGGTTTTAAAGTTTGAACCGATACTAATTTAATATCTGGAAAATTTTTGGTAATTAAATAAAATTTAGATAAGATATTGAAAATTAAAATTTAATTTATTTCTAATGTAATTTATTAATTAATTTAATTTTTTAATTCTTTTAATTTATCTAATTCATTAATTAATTAATTAATTTCTAATTTTTTTAATTAATTAATTTAATTAATTTAATTAATTTAATTAATTAAATTAAATTTATTAAATTTGTTTAATTTATTTAATTTATTTAATTTAATTTAATTTATCTAATACATCTAAATTTAATTTAATTAATTAATTTAATTTAAAATATTTTTTTTCTAATTTAATTTATTAATTAATTTAGATAAGATTTAGAAAAATAAAATTTAATTAAATTTAGATGTAATGTATTTTAATTTAGATAATATAGGGATAACTTAGTAATTAATTTAATTTAACTTAGCAAATTACGTTTTTAAAATAAAGAAAATAAATAAATTAGGTTAGTGAGTTAAATTAGGCTAATAAATTACATGCAAAAGAAAATAAATAAATTACATATGGAAGAAAAATGTAATGCAAAAGAAAGTAGATAGCTTGTGTGCGTCCCATCTTCCAGTAATGTAATGGATATATATCCTGAAGGGAAAAAAAGAAACTCTTCTTAATTCATATATATCTTGGAATTAATTAATTTAATTTATAATTGAAAACGACAATTCCAATTGGTATATATAGACATACCAATCATTCAAGCTTATTCTTGGACCCATTCTCCTTCATTATGATCGCGGCGCGTGTGACTGGTGCCGCCATCCGGAATGCTTTGTGAAGATGATATGCCTGTGGAAAATGGAGGTATCTCGTCAAAATGATCGAACGCTTCTTCATCATCCACGTTATCGACCCCAATGATACGTCTTTTTCCGGATAGGACAACATGTTTTGAACGATCTGCGGGGTTAATTATGTAGAACACTTGTGTGGCTTGTCTTGCAAGTATGAATGGATCGTCCTTATACCTAGCCTTACTGAAATCTACCAAAATAAAGCCATCACTGTCAACTTTAACCCCTCGACTGTTATCGACCTATTTACAACGAAATAACGGGATATTAAATTGTCTGTAATCCATTTCCCAAATTTCTTCAACAAACCCGTAATATGACATTGATGCATGTGACGGTCCGGCAGCTTTAGCTCCTGAAAAATTATTCGAAACGGCTATTAACGTCACTCCACTGTTTTGCACAGTACTTTTTAAATCTTAACTTTTTGTGTAAAATGTGTACCCGTTGATATCGTATCCTTCGTAGGTCCTCACGACTTCCCTTGGGCCAAGAGCCAACATTCTGATGGTTTCCGAAATGCTTTCTCCTTTCGGAGCCTTCAAGACTCGACGAGTCAGCCAATCTTCAAACTTTTCTTTGTGTTTGCCAATCAACCACTTATCGGACCTCTTCGGGTTCTGTTGCTGCAACTCGGTCATATGCTCTTCAAAATATGGATAAACGTCTGTGAGGTGTTGTAGAATATGGAAATGTGCTAGCTTCATAATATCTTTTTGGGGCACGAATAATTTTGAACCGATTGTGCCTACACCGTGAAGTCTTCCCTCGTGCCGAGATTTAGGAATGCCAACAGGTTTTAAATCCTTCAGATAATTAGTACAGTACTCAATAACCTCCTCGGCGGCATAGGATCTCACAATGCTGCCCTCAGAACGATACCGGTTTCTGACGTATCCCTTTAATATTCCCATGTACCTCTCGAACGGATACATGTACCGCAAGAAAACTGGTCCACACATCTTAATTTCGTTAACCAGGTGGACAATCAGATGAACCATGATATCAAAAAAAGATGGCGGAAAATACATTTCGAGGTTACAGAGAGTGACAACAACCTCCTTTTGCAAATTATCTAACGTCTCAGGATCATTTACTTTGCAACAAATGGCGTTGAAGAAAAAACATAACTTCGTGATGGTCTGCCTAACACACGGTGGCAGTATGCCCCGAATTGCAACAGGAAGAAGCTGTGTCATTAAAACATGACAGTCGTGAGACTTCATACCCGTCAATTTTAATTTTTCCATTGAAACCAGGCTTTTAATGTTTGAAGAATATCCAGATGGAACCTTGACACCGTGAAGGCATCCGCATAGGCTTTTTTTTTCGTCACTCGACAACGTATGCATTGCGGGAGAAATATACCACCAGATTTTACCCTGCTCGGTCTTCTTCTCTGTGGGCTGTAGATCCTGCCGTATGTTCAACAACTGCATGTCTTTCCGAGCATTGATACCGTCCTTTGTCTTACCCGGAATATTCAATAATGTGCCGACTATGCTATCGCACACATTTTTAACAACATGCATCACATCGAGACAGTGTCGAACCTCTAAATGCTCCCAGTACGGTAAATCCCAAAATACAGACCTCTTATTCCACATAATTTTCGGATCCCCTTTCTTTCTTGCGGCCTTTTTTTTAAAATTTTCAAATTCTACTTTGATATCCCTCACTCGCGCATAAACTTCTCGACCGGTCAACGGGTATTTCACTCTCCCATTTTCGGTCTTTCCATTGAATTCTCTCTTTCTCTTTCTGTGGGCGTGATTGGCAGGAAGAAATCTACGATGACCCATGTACACATTTTTAGAGGAGTTAGGCAGATACAGATCGACTGTCCCGTCCATACAAATAGGGCACGCTTCCTCTCCTTTGACGCTATAACCCGACAAATTACCATAAGCGGGAAAATCATTAATGGTGCAGAAAATCATGGCATGTAGACTGAAAATCTCCTTGCTATATGCATCAAATATCTCCACTTCGGGAGCCCATAATTTTTTTAGATCCTCGATCAATGGCGCTAGGTACACATCTATGTCGTTTCCGGGCTGTTTAGGTCCTGATATCAGCAGGGTCATCATGATGTACTTGCATTTCATACACAACCAGGGCGGGAGATTATAAATGCATAATAGAACTGGCCAACTGCTATGTGTACTGCTCATGGTACTGTGCGGATTCATTCCATCGGTACTGAGCCCGAGCTTTAGGTTTCTCGGGTCACCGCCAAAGTCGGGAAACTGTTTGTCAATATTTCTCCACTGAGGAGAATCAGCGGGGTGCCGTAATTTTCCGTCTTTTTTCCGGCTATCGGAATGCCAACGCAATAATTTTGCATCTTGAGCATTGGAAAACAAACGTTTGAACCTCGGTATCACGGGTAGGTACCACATTACCTTTGCTGGAGGTCCTTTACTCGATCTGTCTGTATCACTGTTATTGACGGTTGACTGCTTTCTACTGTAACGTGATGTACCACATTTTGGACACTCGTGATGATCTTCGTACTCATTCCGATATAATATACAGTCATTTGGACATGCATGTATTCTTTGAACTTCTAAATCCACTGGACAGAGCATTTTCTTCGCCTCATAAGCATTACAAGGGATCTCGTTTCCATCCGAAAAGATTTCTTTTAAAGTTTGCAATAAAGCAGTAAAACTCTTATCAGTCCAACCATTAGATGCTTTCAGATTATACAATTTTAAAACACCTTTCAATTTTGAAAATTTAGCACAACTAGGATACAATTCCTTATTACAATCTTCTTGCAAATTCTCAAATACACAATACTGCTTATCATTACCGAAATCCTCTTCTAAATCACGTAGCATTTGATCAAAATTATCCACGACTTCATTTTCATCGACTGGCACATCATCACTACTGTCATTTACATCGGTATGGTGTTCCTGGTCCTCATAACTGGTACCTTTGTCCGTTTCCAAATTACTCTCACCATGCCATATCCAACGCTTGTAATGGTGCTTGAATCCACGACAGATCAAATGGTTCCTCACTTGGATGGGTTTGGAAAATTTCTTCAGATTGTTACAATCACGGCAAGGACACAGCATCAAACCATTCCCATCACCTGCCATATATTCCTCAGCAACTTTCATAAATTCATCAACACCTGCCATATATTCATCCGACAGACATGATGCTTCGTACATCCAACTACGGTCCATCTGCAATTAATTATAAGAAAACACAATTAATTAATCATTTAATTCATTGGGCTTAAGTGTTCACAGTAGGGCTTATATGGGCCGGTTACCATCTTATCCCACTCTTTGAATACTCTGTCTCAGCAGTAACCACGTATTAGTCGTGTTTTAGTATATATGAAAATTTCGGCAGCATTTCCCCATGTTAGTTCCCCGAGTACTCGGGGAACTAACATGGGGAAATGCTGCCGAAATTTTCATATATACTAAAACACGACTAATACGTGGTTACATCCTAATTGAGACAGAGTATTCAAAGAGCAGTCCCAAAACGGGGACTATTCAAAATTAATCCCTAGAGGATTAATTTTGAACGGGTATCATGACCTAAGGTATTAATTAATTCGGTTGTGGCACGTAAAACAATACTCTACCTAGCTATATACATATACCTACAATAGATCGATAAAACCTAATTAACTATACACACAATGCACAAAGTACATACTAATTAAAATTAAAACAAGAGTTTTAGGTTATTAGGCTAGCTTACATTTGTTTGTATGCCGGATCGAGCGAGATAAAGAGATCGTTGAACCAACCAAATCCCTCAAAAAATCCAATTATCTACAAAATTATGATTTTTGCGGAATTAACACAATGGCATGCTACATAATTACAAACTTGACCTAATAAACAATTTTCCAACAATATTATAGCATGATTCCAATTCATTTCTTCCATACTCTCAATGATTTAAAAAATTTCGGCTTTGAACCGAGCTACAATGTTGATCAAAGAAATATCAAGGAGATGAAGGACTTACATGCAAAATTACCTCAATCCTCCTCTCCTAAAAGCTTCCTGCCTTAGATCAAAGAAAAACAAGTGATTTTTCGCAAAGAGATAAAAGAAAGAGCTGCTGAAAGCTTCAGCCGTCGAAAACCTAGTTTTAATTCTGTCTGATCGGACTTAAAGGAAGAAAGGTCCAATCTGTATCGGTTAATTAAAAAAAACGATACTGAAAAAAATTTAGTATCGGTTATAATAAATGGGCGATACAAAAAATTACATTTAGTATCGGTTCATTAGCAAGGAACCGACACAGAAATTTTTGTATCGGTTCTCTATAGAGAACCGATACTAAATGTGGCTTTTTTGTATCGGCTTCTAATAGAGAACCGATACAAAAACTTCTGTGTCGGTTCCTTGCTAATGAACCGATACTAAATGTAATTTTTTGTGTCGCCCATTTATTTTAACCGATACTAAATGTTGTTTGTATCATTTATTTTTAATTAATCGATACTAAATATTTTTTGTATCACTTCATCCAAAGAACCGATACTATTTACGACGACACTGAAAGTCATTTTTCCACTAGTGTCAGGAGTAGCTCTATTTTTAGAGTGATCCAAACATAAAATAATAAAGAAAAATAGTCACTAATTCAAAAACAGTGCTATATAACTCCATACTATTTTTGACATCCCTAATGTTTATGGTTGGTTTTGCATTTGTATACAAGATTGGAGATTCAATATCTATAATTGACACTAAATGATGTAAATTTCTTCTTCATTTTATATTTTGCATGACACAGGTATCTCGTACGGTCCACTAAACCCAGGCCGCGTGCCTGCTGTACCACGTGGCCAACCATACACTACTCCGAGCTGCAATAAATATAGATCATCTCATTGCCCACCATAGAAGATTAATCCATATTTAGGCAAAAGAGTTGAAGAATAATGTAAGAACATATGTATGTGTGTGTGTAAGCTTTTAAGTGAAATTTATATATATATGCATGTAATATATATCGAAAGATAAAGAGGGACCTTGTAATGTGTACTATACGTACACACGTTATATATGTATCTATCTATATGTGCCAGCTAAATAAATTACTGTGATTTGATATAAATTGAGTTGTGAAATTAATTTGATTCTTAATCCTCATACCTTAAAAATAATTGTCTGTAATAACAATCTATTTAAAAAATAGTGAGAACAGAGAGAATTGAAAGTATAGGTATATAAAAATAGAACAATATAGTGGTTTTTCGAGGATTTGAAGAGAATAAAAGAGTGTAAATTTGAAACAGAGAGTCAATTGACGTGTTGTAAATAATTATATATTTTATTATCAATAAAATTGTTAGTAGGCATGTAAAGCCACTAACTTTCAAAAAAATATTCATATAATATATATTTGTCCTCATATAGACGGAATAACAAAACTGAATCTCTCCCCCTCGAATTGAGTCTATGTATAGCATGGATCAAAACACCATAAAATTGTAGGAAATAAATAACACCACAATGTGTGTATATATATATTTTATCCACGGATAGTAAATCAAATTTTGAAAAAAAATATGACACACCTCATTTTGCTTTTCTAATTCTTTTTCATTTGTACAAATTGATATATAATGACATCGTTTTAGAATATATAACAAGCATTTATTTTGGCATGTGAAATCAAAATCAATTAAGTAATTTCTAAGCAATGCTTGGGTTTCTCTAATTTTGAACAAATTATATCTACAGTATTTACTGTAACTTTTCTAATCGATATGATTTCTTTGGTTGATATTGGTTTTGAGAAAGAAATGAAGAATGAATGTTTTATTGATTTGTTGTGATTTTACAGATTATTCTCAAGGCTCTTTTATAGACTGAGAATATTATAGCCGTTTGCTATTTTTCTAAAGTACAATATTCTAGATTTACCTAATCTCAGGAAATTATGCTAGGTACCAAATTAAGCCTTACAGCTTATTCAAGATGCTAGCTAATTTCCTTCCTAAACGGTCAATTAATGATGATTTCTTGAGACTTAAACTCTATTTCTCAACACTTCTTCTCAAGTTGGGTTCGAATAATTTTTATTTTTTTTTTGGTTGAAAGCCCGTAGGCAATATTTCATTAATCAGGAACAAACCAATTACACATTAATTCGTACCAGTACATACACATCTGTACCGGTACTTAAAATATTACAACTGAACCCCTTAACAAAAGTAGACAAGAAAAATCAGAAAAAATAGCAGAACCAAAGTTACTGCGCTCAGATTAGTAAATAGTGAGCCTGTAGGATTTTCTGTGCTCATGCTCAGATTGGTAGGTTGTGAGCCTACATAATTTCTTGTTGTTAGCACAAAACAGTACTGTTGTAATCAAGGCAAGGTAGGGGTATTCAGAGGAGCCTTCGTGCTCAGATGAGGTTTGTGCCTGAGTTATTGAAAAGAAAATACAGAGGAAGGAGAAGAAGAGAGGAAGAAGGAGATTACCGTCAGCACATATCATCATCATTAACCATAAACATACCTTATTATACGTAAATATAATAGATACTATAGTTGAGGTGGAACGAATTCACAACACCCTCAGTCAAACCCGGAGAGTCGAGATGAAATGAAAAGCAGTGACCAGATCCGTTAGACGGAAGCACTTGCTCAGTTGGAGTGAGGTGAGATAGACCGACGAGCAGTGGCTAACTCAGTTGGACAGAAGCATCTGGTCGGATGGATTGAGATAGATCGCAGAACAGCAGTCAGATCCATTAGACGGAGTCATTCGCTCGAATGGGACGAGATGAAGTGGACCGGGCAGGCCAGAGGGGGGAGAAGAGGTGGAGCGGAGGAGTCGGACGTGAAGACGACTCTAAAACCGGCGTCTTCAAAATCTCCCAGTTGCTTGAAGCAGAGCTCCCTATGTGCGTGTAGAGTTTTCTATGCGCGCTTCTCGATCTCCTGCTTGCACCCCCGAATAAATTTATAGAACTCATGCAACTTGTATAATATATTTTGAAACATCCCTTTATCTAATGCTTTGGTGAAAATATCAGCTAACTGATTCTGACTTCTCACCTATGTTACCCCGATACGTCACCCAAGGCACCGTATCCGTATCAGATGCGTATCGGATACGGATAAGCACCCGATACGGACCCGATACGTCTCTGATACGCCAGCTGGCGTATCGATTGAGCTGGCGTATCCTTAACCTTCCGATACAGTCGCCGATACGCATTGAAACGTGCCGATACGGCTGGATCCGGTCTGGATACGCGTTTGGTCCATGAACCGAGTCCGCGCCCGTGCGCTGCGATCGTAGACCACGCATACACCAGAGCACTTATACCTCATTTTTTCTATTGGCTGCGTGAATCGAGCCTGAGGAGGCCTGTTTTTGGGCCATAATCTTTACCACTGCGCCGAAGTATCACATTTGTATAATATTAGTATCTATAATATTTCACTTATACTTTAAGTGTTAAGCCTTTAATTTGATTTAAGTTATAATTATTTAAATACAATATATAGAATAATAAAAAAAAATATATATAATAGACGTATCGTATCCATGATTTTTGAAAATTGACATATCCCCGTATCCGATACGATACTCGTACCCGTATCTATGCAACATAGCTTCTCACAAACGGAGTCTTGATTTCTCCAGCTTGGACCTTTTCTCGTATGAAATGACAATCCACCTCAATATGTTTAGTTATTTCATGAAACATTGGATTTGAAGCAATGTGTCTTGCGGCTTGATTATCGCAATACATTTGCACATTAACCCTTCACATGAAATCTTCATATCTTCTAAATTTTGAGTCAATTCTCCATCTCAGGTACATTTGTGTTATTTCTATTTTATTTTTTTAATATTATTGTCATCTCAAAAATTAAAGATTTAAAAAATAAATTTTTGTTAATTTTTTTTGGATCTAAATTTTTCATCTATTATTTCAATTCTCTATAGATCTTTAATTTGATTTTCTCCTGAAAAAAAAATGAAGAACTTGTGACTTATGATAACTGTTAATTTAGTAGAGAGTTTATAATTAGAGATTAGAATTATCTTACCAAATGAATTGACTATAAAAAATTATAAATTTGTCATGTAAACACATTAATAACAAAGTACTACAGTTTTAATTTATATTTGAAGTTTATCAAAAAAAAATAATGAATAAAAACATTGTTTAGATAAAGCTCTTTTAAATATTGAAACATCACCACCACATATTGATTTAAAATCTTTTTGCTGAAGCAATAGTTGATTATTATTTTATTTTTTAAATGTTGCTGCAATGTATTTTATGTTCCATTATTTTATTAATTTAGCGGCAAATCAATTCTAACACGTTTTAACTAATTGACTATAAAAATATGACTATATACTAACTAGTGAAACGGACAAACAAATGCAAAATTTAAACCTAGCTATAATATATACTCCAAACTGTTATTGAAACCAACAACTGACTTCAAATAAAGTTTTTTTGTTTTGGTTTTTGTGGACATCCGTAGCTCACAAGCCATATACAAAGGTTTCCATTTTTAAAGACATATCAATTCAATTGCACATAATATTTCTTCTAATTAATTAAAAAATATATTAATAATTGATGGATGAACTTAGTTACAATAATATAAAATATAAATTTTTGCATCAAAAAAATAATAAAATCTTCAGACTATGACACATATCTCCTATATATGATCCATCTCATAGGTGCGGCACTAATAACTTAGGTACCTCAAGTTTTTTCCGATCGCTATTGGTCTCGCTAATCTTGCTTATTGTCTTCTAAATTTTGAGTCAATTCTACATCTCAGGTACATTTGTGTTATCTCAAAAATTAAAGATGTAAACCAGCTTTCAAGAAAAAAATAACTTTTTGTTAATTTTTTTTAGATCTAAATTTTTCATCTTTTTGAGAAATTCTCTATAGATCTTTAATTTGATTTTCTCCTGAAAAAAAAATGAAGAACATGTGACTAACTTATCATAACAATTAATTAATTAAGTAGCTAGAGAGTTTATAATTAGCTATGAGGATTTACCAACGTCTCCAATTCTAGATTTCCTTGCTCTAGTTTTAATTCCGGATTTAGCTCCAAATATTTACTTATTTTCCTTGGCACAAGGCCAAGGGCAAGGCGAATTTGATTTATAATAACAGTTTGAAAGCTAGGTTCTTCACTGTTATTATTGATATTTTGGCTAAAATTTAAGAGACCATGAAAATACAGTATTAATTGATGATGAGAATTGCCAGGGCAAGGTTTGTGTGTTTCTACGGAACCAAAGAAACAAATTAATTGTGTGAGAAACGTGTATAAAGATGAAAATAACATGAAAGTATGAAGATTATGTCTCATTTGTCAGTTCAACATGTAGACAACATTACATGAATGCATGACTTTAAAGGAAACATTTTTTGAATGGTTGCATTTATAAATTTATCAGTATTTATGGGCACGGCTGAACTTACATAATTCAGAACTAGTTTCATTAGTGCAAAATGGGGTGGCCTCCATACAAAACAGTTATTTTTTTTTTCATTTTATTGACTTTCAATTTCAAATATCATCACTTGTTAAATTAATAATATTTTATAAAAGTGTCACATATTCATTTATAATTAATTAATTCAAGTGATAAAGATGTGAAAGAATAAAGTACAAAAATATTTAAAAATATATGAAACTACTTAATGTCTAACAAATTGAAATTAGAATGCATAAAAGAGATGGATAATATCCGATCCGCATTAAAAAAAATATGGATATTCGATCCGTGTGGATAAATATACTGATCCAAAGTTTCTTTAATAAAACGGGTAATAGCCTTTCATCCAAAAAAAAAAAATAAGGATACTGATATAGTTTTACGTTTCAATTATTCGTATCTGAATAATAGTTATATACCATATATTTTAATATATATTATGAAAAAAAATATGTTATTCACCATTAAAATTAGATAAATATTATCAATTTTAGTAGATTTTAATATTTTTCTATATTATTTTAATAAATATCCGATCCAACTAGATCCGTATCCGTATCTATCTGATATCCGTTTCATATTCTTATTTTAAAAATTAAAAAAATATAAATATGATATTACCACTATCCGCTCCGTTTTGACCCCTGCTTGAACCCGTGACTTTTATCATGAAATTAAGTTAAAATCTTTATAAATTTATTCCTTAATAATAATTATTATTATTTTACTTCAGTGAACCAGGTTAGATAGTTAGATTGACATAATAGCATCGTTTAATTAGAACAAACACATTTATTTTAACACGTCTAATCAAAATCAATTTTCTAGCACATGCTTGGGTTTTTCATA
This sequence comes from Carex arenaria, assembly GCA_964058825.1. Taxonomy (NCBI): domain Eukaryota; kingdom Viridiplantae; phylum Streptophyta; class Magnoliopsida; order Poales; family Cyperaceae; genus Carex; species Carex arenaria. The sequence continues at coordinate 29,509 of CAXKVW010001394.1, read as the reverse complement.
TTTCAAACTAATACAGTCTACACTCTACACTGTTTGCTCTAGCTTTTCTAATCAAATATTCATATTTGTCAGTTTTCTCCGGTTGACTTCAAGTCAATGGTCCCATAATTACAAAGGTCCGCCTCCGTAAAAGCAAAAAGATGATTCGGCTGCTACGGAATGGGATGGGTTAATATTCGGCGGTTCCTACCGCAATTCTGAATTTTTATACGGATTTATACGTGAGATTTTAAATTAAAATATATATATATATAAGCATACGGTAATATAATATGTGGTATAAATTATAATACACTGTTAATATATTCTAAACCGATAATATGCTATATAAATCACTGTTAATATACTCTAAACCGGTAATATGCTCTATAAATCACTGTTAATATACTCTAAACCGGTATTTTTATCACTATTAATATACTCTAAACTGGTAATATGTTATAAATTGCATATTCGGATTGCAACCGAATAAGAATATTCAACTAAATATTCGGCTGATTAGACCGAATATTACTACACTAGTTAATTATATGTAGGGGTGAAAACGGAGCGGATACGGAGCGTATATTCTATTCTTTTATTTTATTTTCTAGATACGGATACGAATTGGATATCAGATATATTAGATTGATACGGATACGAATTCAGATCAGATCGAATATTTGTTAAAATAATATAAAATATTATAAAATATTAAAGTTCATAATATTCATCTAATTATAATAGTGAATAACATAATTTTTTTCATAATATATATTAAATATATGGTATATATCTACTATTTGGATATGGATAATTGAAACGTAAAACTATATCAGTGTGGATATTCGGATATCGAATATCTACATTCAGAGCATGTTCGTCTAAACCACTGTGTGCGTGGAAAAAAAAATCAGTTCAAAACTTATTTTCCATTCTCGTTCCCGCTTGTAGACCAAATGTGTCCTAAGTTTTCAAATACGGATCAGATATTATCCATACCGTTTTCACTCCTAGATATATGAGATTTGTAAAGAAATGAGAAGATGTGTTCCACTGTGAGGTTCTGTTTTCAAAATATTTTTGGATAGTTTTCAATCATCACCTCATCAAATGTTGTTTTTCTCAATTTCTCTCTCTCATCTCTCTCACCTCTAATCCACTTCACATCCTGAGTAAAAGAAATGGATAATATATATAAGAAGTTGTTAACTTATTTAAACAACACATATGGGACTAATCTAATAAACTGATACGGACATCAAAATTTTTTTTTTTTTCATGAACAAATCACAGCAATTTTTTTAATTTCGGACCAAAGTGATTTTGACAAAAAAAAGTTATTTGAGATATGATTTAAGCATTAGAGCAAATTTAGGATGTGGTGTACGTGCTCATCAAGAGATTTTGGTGAGCACAACTTTAAAAGTCTATTTGATAGGCTTCAAACAACAAATACAAATTGTTTGAAATTTATCTATTTCATGAGTGATGCATGTACATGAATTTTTTTTTTAAGTTCGAATTCATTTATTGTCAAGTGGTAAAAAAATGAATATTTTATAAGTCATATTATAATTTGTTTTATGCATTCATTTTTCATCTTTTTTTTACCACTTGATCTTGTACGAAATGAATCCGAAACTTTAAAAAGTTTGTATCGATATCATCATTCATGAAGTAAATAAATTTCAACGGTTTAGATTCGTCGTTTGAAATCAATCCGATAGACTTTTGGAGTTGTCCTCACCAAACTCTTTTTGTGAGCACATCACACTCTAGCTTTGCTCTAAGCATTAGATAAGATACAAACTTTGTTAACAATTTCATTCAATAATAAATGGAACTGCTTAAACTTTATTTTATTAAATACAACAATAAGATTATATTCATCTCATTAAATACAATTTATTTAGTTATAAAAATAAATATTTATATTTGATGAAATAATATTTAAAAAAGTTATTATGTTAATCTACTCTATTTAATAATTATAATAATATTATTTATTAATATAATTGTATATTATCATGCAGTTTGGAAAGAAAAATAAAATTTTCTACAACTAATCTCATGGTACAACCGAACATTCAATTCAGTACATTCTCATAATCAATTCCATCCATCCATCCCCATACTTATGGATTCTCACTTTATCAAAAGTGAATTCTCATCTCCATTGAATCCCATCTCGTATAATTCTGTAACAAATAATTAGATCCAAAAAATGTGCCTTGAAAGCGGGAAACAAAAACGAACAGTAAGAAGTAAGAAGTAAAAATATTTGAGATACAAAAAAAAAAAGAATTTGTGCTGTCTAACGTGGAATCAACTCAAAATGTATTACTTTTGATTCTTATCATCTTATGACTTTTTGACTAACATTGGAAATATGTGAGAAACATTCATCCATTAATGTTTTGTCCCGATGACCTTGACTCTCACTATGCTCTCTCACTCCGTTGGAACTTGGAAGTTTTTTGGAAATTTATATAACAAAAGGTAGTGGACCCTCTATCAACTTCTCTCTATCTTTCTATATTGAAATCTTATAAAGTAATAATAAAGTGGGTCTCATATCAATTGGATGGAAGAATGAAGGCCTTGAGATGGGAGATGGCTCGTATTTTCGCAGCAGCATCTACCACACTGGAGAACAAAAAAAAAAAATTAAATATTTTGATCTTTCTATAGGTGTTACAAATAGAATACTCTTTCTATTTTTCTTTTTCTTTTTTAATTATTTCTATGGCCTGTGATCTTTCTGTGGGAGTTACAAATAGAATACTCTTTCTATTTTTTTTTTTAATAATTTATATGAAGTGCGGAGGAAGGATGGAATGGGAAGAATTTTTTTTTTTTTTTATCGAATCATGTTTGGTTGACAAAATTATATTAGAGGTAAAATGTATAGGAGACAAATGTATATGTATTTGTATGTGTATGTGTATGTGTATGTACAGAGACGGATCTACTGTAGCACAGGGTAGGGCAACCCTGGAAATTAAAAACTACTTTACAAAGACTGAGTTTTGGGCCTTTGTCCTACCCTGAAAATTGATATTGCTTTACCCTGAATAGTTGGTTATCTAAATGTTATGGAGTAAATTATGTTAGAATACTATTTTGTTGTTTTTGTTATTAGTTTTTATCTAGTATCCAATTATCTAATAGATTTGGATCCGATTATCTATTTAAATCCGATTCAATAATTCCATGCCCTACCCTGGTCATAATCCTGCATCCGCTCCTGTATATGTGTATGTCTATGTGCGTGTATGTGTATGTGTATGAGTGATCAACTAAACATATAGGCATGAAAACAGTATGTTCGATCCGTATTAAAAAATTTAGATGTGGATATCTAATATCTAGATATCCGTATGGATAAGAATACTGATATGGTTTTACGTTTCAAATATATATCCGTATCTAAATAGTAGATATATATCATATATTTTAATATATATTATAAAAAAATATATATTATTTTAATAAATGACCGGTCTAATCCGTACCCGTCTGATATCTGTCTAATAATCCGTATCCGATATCCGTCAAATATAATTTTACCGCCGTCCGATCCGTATCCGCTTTGTTTTCACCCCTACCGACACCATTCAGTGGGGAGCACTCTTTGTGTAAACTAAGTGCATGACTAATTGACTATGGTTTCTTGTGGCGGTCACGAAAATATCACAAGATGTTGCAGGTGTGTTTTTTTATACATTTTCCTTTTACAGACCACATGCAAGAGTAAAATCTGTGATACTCTACCACACAGTTATCTGTACAGTCCGAACCATAAACTAATGCAAGATATATATATAAAATAAAGGAAATTGATTCTCATTAAGAGTTTAATCGGACCGATCAAATTTATTTCCTCCCGCATCCAGTACTAGTGAAATACATGAACAGTCCAGATATATATACTATTCAAAGAAAAAAATAATAATAAATAACATAGGGCTAGATATATAGCTAAAATGCAGAAACTTCAAATGCAATGGGACAAAATAGGTTAGCAACTACTTGTGGAAATTTTGGCTAAGAACTCAGTACTGTTAATAATAATTAATGAAGAGAAAGGGGAGATAGCACAGATAGTTAAGATAAAAATCTTAAAATTGTTGATTATTTAAAGGCCGAGAGTTCGATTTTCTCTCACGACTTCGCAGTTTCTGCGAAGATTTCAAAAAAAAAAAAAAAATTAATGAAATAAACAAAAAAATATCTCTATATATATATTGGAACTATTTGGGTGGTTATGTACCACTACCACAAAGAAAACCACTACAAGCGGGATTCCAATATTCCATGACAATGAAAGCTCTTCCAATGCTTTGTATTGTCTTCCTACTTGTTAGCGCCTCTCTCGTTTTCCCTTCTGCAGAGGGCATTCGAACCCTTGAAGAAAGCAAGGCTACTGGTGATAATCTCTTTCTCTTTCTCTTTGTCTGATTTAATTGTTCAATTCTTTCTTGCTTAAATATAACTTCAAGTCTTTGGAGCTATTTCTCTTATAAGTTCTAAGGATAAATTTTCGATATACATGCATGAATGCAAAATGATGTGTTCTTGCTGTTGGAAGCTAGCTACCTACTTACCTAGTGTTTATGGTTGGTTTGCATTAATTTGTATATAAGATTGGAGGTTCAATATCTATAATTAATTGGAGTCTGACTAGTATGACATCGGTGTCATATGACACAAACTTCAAAATTGATTGAATAAACTTCAAATGACTAATCCAAACCCCGTTCAAACTAATTTACTTTATGAGTGATGTGTTTATACATGTAATTTTTTTTATATATTTTTGAGTTATTTTAGTATCAAATCAAGCAGTAAAAATGTTGAAAAATAAATGTATTAAAATTAACTTAAAAACTCATACATTTGACCGCTTGACTTAATACTAAATAAATTTAAAAAATTATAAATTTTGCATGTAAATGGACAGCTAATGAAGTAGATCGGTTTAAACGGTTTGAATTCACTGTTTGAAGTCAATTTGATAGAATTTGGAGTTAGTATTATATAGACTAAAATAACACTAATGTTATACTAGGAAACTTCTATACTTGACACTTAATGACGTAAATTTCTTCTTCTTTTTTTATTCTGCATGATACAGGTATCTCGTACGATCCACTAAACCCAGGCCGCGGGCCTTATGTACCTGGCCGACCATACATTCCGGGTCCGGGGCCCTGCAAATATAGATCACCTCATTGCCCACCATAGAAGATTAATCCATATTTAGAGAAAAGAGTTGAAGAATAATGTAAGAACATATGTATGCGTGTAAGCTTTTAAGTGAAATTTATATATGCATGTAATATATATCGAAAGATAAAGAGGGACCTTGTAATGTGTACTATACGTACCCATGTTGTATATGTATCTATCTATACATGTGCCAGCTAAATAAATTACTGTGATTTGATATAAATTGAGTTGTGAAATTAATTAATATGATTCTAAATCCTTATACCTTAAAAATAATCGTCTCTAATAACAATCTATTAAAAAAAATAGTGAGAACAGAGAGAATAAAAAGTGTAGATATATAGAAATAGAACAATCACAACGGCAAAATAATCCTTCTTCAACCGGTATTAGTGACCGATTTGATCGCCGGTCGCTGAAGACCAATTAAAAGAGTGGTTTTTAGAGGATTTGATCGCCAGTTGCTGAAGACCGATTTGATCGCCGGTCGTCGGTATAGTGGTTTTTAGAGAATTTGAAGAGAATAAAAGAGTGTAGATTTGAAACAATTGACTCGTGTTGTAAATAACTATATATTTTATTATCAATAAAATTGTCAGTAGGCATTTAAAACCACTAACTTTCAAAAAAAAAAAATATCCATATAATATATATTTGTCCTCGTATAAACGGAATAACAAAACTGAAAGTGATCAATAAGATAGTACAAACCATCTCATATCTCTCCCCCTCGAGTCGAGTCTATGTATAGCATGGATCAAAATACCATAAAATTGTAGGAAATAAATAACACCACAATGTGTGTAGATATATATTTTATCCACGGATAGTAAATCAAATTTTGAAAAAAATATGACACACCTCATTTTGCTTTTCTAATTCCTTTTCATTTTGTACAAATTGATATATAATAACATCGTTTTAGAATATATAACAAGCATTTCTTTTGGCATGTGAAATCAAAATCAATTAAGTAATTTCTAACCAATGCTTGGGTTTCTCTAATTTTGAACTAATTATATCTACAGTATTTACTGTAACTTTTCTAATCAATATGATTTCTTTGGTCGATATTGGTTTTGAGAAAGAAATGAAGAATGAATGTTTTATTGATTTGTTATGATTTTACAGATTATTCTCAAGGCTCTTTTATAGATTGAGGATATTATAGGGATGATGATTTTAACACAACCATATTTTTTATTAACACAACAATTTCAAAATTTTGAAATATATAGACAACTTTACCCCTACTTTATTATTATAATAGCTTACCTTTAATAATTATGATTCACTTTATTTCCAAAATCAAAACATCTCCCTCTAAATGCATTTCTTTCCTAAAAAACGGAACACATAAACTAGAAGTCATAATTAACGAGATGAAAAATCAATTTACCAATCAACAAAAAGAAAACTTATAATTAAATTAATAAATAATAAATTGTAGATTTTATTAATTGAAATGATCAGATTTAAAGATAAAATTATCTAAGTATTTATTTAAATTATAAAATTTACAATTAACAAAATATACTGTCAAAATAATTTTCAATTAATTGAGTGACATAATTAAAAGTAGGAAGTAATTACATCTTTAAAAAAATAATTTAAATGACAACTTAGGCATATTATTTCAAAATTTGTTTGGGTATTTGTTTTTTTCATTGTATACAATTAGAAGATAATATGAATAAAGATTAACAAATTTAGAAGTTTATATTTAAGAAGCTTGTTAATTAAAAAAAGAAATAAATGATAGCTTGATTGAGAAATAAATGAGGGATAAAATTGTCTATTTATTAAAAAAATTTAAATTTTGTTGTGTTAATAATACTTTTTGTAGTGTGAATATCAGCACCCATATTATAGCCGTTTGCTATTTTTCTTAAGTACAATATTCTACATTTGCCTAATCTCAGGAAATTATGCTAGGTACCAAATTAACTGAAATTTTTTTATCTAACACCCGGATTAATTCAAATTAATTAAAAGACATCCGGATTTGAAAAGCTCTGAAAATGACACTCTCGCAAGCTGAATTCGCGCACCAAAACTTGTAGGTCCGCAAGCTTAATTCGCGCACCAATATAGGTCCGCAAGCTGAGATAAAATATGCATAATAGTATATAACCGGGTAGGTGCACGAGCTCAGTTGGCGAACCGGGTTGGACCGGGTCGGTGCGTGATCTGTATGACAATCCCAACATATGCATGACCGGGTCGGTGCGCAAGCTCAATTGGTGAACCGGGTTGGACCGGGTCGGTGCGCAAGCTCAGTTGGTGAACCGGGTTGGACCGGGTCGGTGCGCAAGCTCAGTTGGTGAACCGGGTTGGACCGGGTCGGTGCGCAAGCTCAGTTGGTGAACCGGGTTGGACCGGGTCGGTGCGCGATCTGAGTTGGCGGACCCGTGGTGCGCGATTTTAGATGGCGGACATAACTGGTGCGCCAAGTGAGTCTGTGAGCCATGGTGCGCGAATTCAGCTTGCGGGGGTGTTATTTTTGGAGCTTTTTAAATCCGGGTGTCTTTTAATTAATTTGAATTAATCCGGGTGCTAAGAAAAAAAAATTCGGCCAAATTAAGCCTTACAGCTAATTCAAGATGTTAGCTAATTTCCTTCCTAAACGGTCAATGATGATTTCCTGAGACCTAAACTCTATTTCTCAACACTTCTTCTCAAGTTAGGTTCAAATAAATTTATAGAACCCATGCAACTTGTACAATATATTTTGAAACCTCTCTTTAATTATCTAATGCTTTGGTGAAAATATCAGCTAACTGATTATGACTTCTCACAAACGGAGTCTCGATTTCTCCAGCTTGGACCTTTTCTCGTATGAAATGACAATCCACCTCAATATGTTTAGTTATTTCATATATGAAACATTGGATTTGAAGCAATGTGTCTTGCGGCAAATTGATTATCGCAATACATTTACATTAACCCTTCACATGAAATCTTCATATCTTCTAAATTTTGAGTCAATTCTTCATCTCAGTTACATTTGTGTTATTTCTATTTTATCTTTTTAATATTATTGTCATCTCAAAAATTAAAGATGTAAAAAAGCTTTCAAGAAAAAAAAAAATTTCTGTTAATTTTTTTGGATCTAAAGTTTTCATCTTTTATAGAGAATTTGAAATTCTCTATAGATCTTTAATTTGATTTTCTCCTGAAAAAAAATGAAGAACTTGTGACTTAACTTAGGATAACTATTAATTTAGTAGAGAGTTTATAATTAGCGATTAGAATTATCTTACCAAACGAATTCAAAAAATTATACCAAATGAATTGAATATAAAAAATTATAAATTTGTCATGTAAACACATTAATAATTTTTTTTTACCACTGACTTTATATCAAATGAATTCAAGAAATTATAAATTTGTCATGTAAACGCATTAATAACGAAGTACATCAGTTTTAATAGTTTTAATTTATCATTTGAAGTTTATACAATAGATTTTTAATAACACATCTATGCACTTGTATCGTAACCGCATATATTTAACAAATTACATAAATATAATACCAATCCAATCTAGAATGTGAGGAGCTAGAAAACGAGTGGACCATAGTACGTAGCTCTCCCTCGACCCTCTTCATGCTTGGATGTCTCTCATCATAGAGATCCTACCTCTTCGTATGGAATGTCAAATGAACCTATCTCCTCTCTCTTCATGGTAGAACCTCACCTCGCACAAACCATTGAAGATTTGAAACTCTAGATAGTAGAGTTTAGTGAGGAATGAAGAGCAATATAATGAAACAACTATCTTAGGATGACCGGATTGCAATCGTTCTTGTCTTTTAATTAAGGGTTTTAAACTAATTAAAAATCATAGATGGAGAATTTCTATTTTTAATTAATCATTTGTTTTTATTATATGGGTAAATAAGAAAGAGATGGAAGAGTTGAGTGGTACGTAAATTTGATATATACATGAGTTAAGGGAGAAATATGAAATTGACAGTGCATGTATTGAAGGGTATTTAAGAAATTAAGCCTATTTTTAACGGTTGTCTATTAAGTATGATTTGTTATTAATTTCTTTGAGATATAAATGTGGTTGCTAACATATAGATATACCTTTGAAAAATGTTGCTGAGAATTTTTAATTGGAAACTATTTTATACTACTTTTCTAATCTTAAATCATTGGTGAATATAATTGAAATAAAATAATGTCCACTAAAAAAGACATGTGGGTAAGAAATGAAATGTGATCCTCGACGACGAAATTATATGATATATAATATTACAAAACTTTTAAAATCAATTGAATGAGACATCGGAAAATAAGTTTTATAATTATTGTGATAGTGTACACAAGCATTAAATTCATTAAATTTAAAAATGAAATTATTTGACAAATAGAGGTACTTGAGGATTTCTTCATGCCGAAACTAATTATTTAGAAATGGGAATTATATTTGTCAGGATAATTTCATCCTAAAGGAAGTTTCAGCATATATATATATATATATATATGCTTTATAAAGTGACCAGATCCGACCTGGCGACTTAGTGGATAGATTGAAAGTAATTAATAACTCCGAATTTTATTAGGAGATGAGATAATATATATATGTTTTACTTCAAATTAATATCTTTATTAATCCAAATGGTAAATCATTTGTATGAAGACAGAAAATCAAATATAACAATTACAAATACCACGCGTACTATTTCAAAACCAACCGCGCTCCTTGTTGTTAATACGATTCGTTAACAATTAATTTATTACAAGGGCGGAGAGAAAAAGAGAACATGCATGGGGTCTATTGTCCTCTATTTTTTTCTATATTTTTATATTTATGTATAATTTTCTTATAATTTTGAGTAAAATGATATGATATTGTAAAAATTGATCCTCATTTACCGTATAATTATTTTTTAGACTATGGTGCATGTATAAGACAAAGTGGGAGGTAGATCTGAAAAGAGAGGGTTTAAAAAGAGAGAACACTTGTTAACTTAAGAGAGTGGCTCATAAAAAAATAAAGGTAGGTGAGAAAGGGCATCTCAACTGTTGGATAATATCCAATATGTATTCTATCCGTATTCAAAAATTTAGAGGTGGATATCTAATATTCGAATATCCGTGAGGATAAAAATACTGATATGGTTTTACGTTTAAAATATCTGTATCTGAATAGTAGATATTTATCATATATTTTAATATATATTATGAACAAAATCATATTATTCACCATAATATTTAGATAAATATTATAAACTTGAATATCTTTTAATATTTTCATATTATTTTAATAAATATCCCACCTAACTGAATCCGTATCCATCTCCGTCTGATATCTACGCCATATCCGTATACGATAAATAAAAAAAATATATGAATATGATTTTACCCGTACAAACCGATCCGTATCCGCTCCATTTTCACCCGTACAAACACACCATTCAGTGGGGATCTCGCTGAGTAAACTAAGTGCATGACTAGAGTTTTTTGTGGCGCTCACGACAATATCACAAGATGTTGCAGGTGTGTTTTTTTTATACATTTTCCTTTTACAGACCACATGCAAGCAAAATCTGTGATACCCTGCCACACAGTTATCTGTGCAGCCCGAGCCATTAGGGAGAGGGGGTTTCCGATGCCCATCGGACCAAACTCGGCTTGATAGGTGATTTGTACCGTTCGATCTTCTTCAAGATCTGTGCGCATCACTATTAAAGCAAACAGCATGGATATTAAAGTGATACGCATAGATCTTGAAGTGGTCGGATGGTAGAAACCATCCATCGAACCGAGTTTGGTCCAATGGGCATCGGACACCCCCCTCTCCCGAGCCATAAATGAATGCAAGATATATATAAAATAAAGGAAATTGATTCTCATTAATTAAGAGCTTATAATACATGAACAGTCCGGATACATACTATTCAAAGGAAAAAGAAAAAAAAAAGAGGGCTAGATATATAGCTAGGACGCAGAAACTTCAAATGCAATGGGACAAAATAGAGATAGCAACTACTTGTGGAAATTTTAGCTAAGCAAACAAAAAAATATCTCTATATATTGAAACCATTTGGGTGGTTATATGTACCACTACCACAAAGGAAATCATTATTACAAGCGGGATTCCATTAATATTAATTCCATGGCAATGAAAGCTCTTCCAATGCTTTGTATTGTCTTCCTACTTGTTAGCGCCTCTCTCGTTTTCCCTTCTGCAGAGGGCATTCGAACCCTTGAAGAAAGCAAGGCTACTGGTGATAATCTCTTTCTCTTTCTCTTTGTCTGATTTAATTGTTCAATTCTTTCTTGCTTAAATCAACTTCAAGTCTTTGAGCCATTTAGATCTCTTATAAGTTCTAAGGATAAATTTTCGATACATGCATGCAAAATGATGTGTTCTTGCTGTTGGAAGCTAGCTACCTACTTACCTAGTGTTTATGGTTGGTTTGCATTAATTTGTATATAAGATTGGAGGTTCAATATTTATAATTGACACTTAATGACGTTAGTAAGTTTCTTCTTGATTCATTTTATATTTTATATGATGCAGCTATCCCGTACCCATCACTAAACCCAGGCCGCGTGCCTGCTGTACCACGTGGCCAACCATACACTCCGGGTCCGAGCTGCAATAAATATAGATCAACTCATTGCGCACCATAGAAGATTAATCCATATTTAGACAAAAGATCGAGTTGAAGAATAATGTAAGAACATATATGTATGCGTGTAATAAGCTTTTAAGTGAAATTTAATTATATATGCATGTAATATGGAAAGACAAAGAGTAGGGACCTGCTTGTAATGTGTACACTATATACGTACACATGTTATATATGTATATATCTATCTATGTGCCAGCTGAATAAATTACTGTGATTTGATATAAATTGAGTTGTGAAATTAATATGATTTGTAATCCTTATACCTTGAAAATATATAATTGTCTGTAATAACAATCTATTTAAAAAAATAGTGAGAATAGAGGAATAGAAAGTGTAGATATATATATAGAAATAGAACAATATGGTGGTTTAGAGGATTTAAAGAGAATAAAAGAGTGTAGATTTAGAACAGAAACAAAAGTCATTAACACTACACCAAATTCTATTTCGGACAACTAAATATTGGTTGCAATAAATTAATTTTGCAACTAAAAATATTGTTGCCGTTGGTTACAATAGTTTTGGTAGCAATATATTTACAACCAATTCTTTGGTTGCAATAAGAATTTGTTTATGTACGTAAATCAAATTGTAGGAAATAAACAACAACACAATTTTTATGTACGTATTTGTAAATCAAATTTTCAAAAAAATATGACACACTCATTTTGTTTTCTAATTCTTTTTCATTTTGTACAGATTGATATAATGACATCGTTTTAGAATATATCAAGCATTTATTTTGGAATGCGAAATCAAAAACAATTTAAATTCTAAGCAATGCGGGGGGTTCTCTAATTTTGAACTAATAGTCTACAGTATTTTTTTTTTTTTGCAAACTTGCTTGCCCGTAGGCCTTTATTACTTTACTCCAAAACACTTACATCAGGTTACAAAAATATCGTAGCTTAACCTGCCTAAAACAATTGCTCAAAACTTAAAAGTAGGATACATGTATCCAGTATAACCCTCTTCCAGTGCACTGCCCCCTTTAGCTAAATAGGCAGCCAACGCATTGTGGCCTCGTCCAATATGTGTACACTCAAATTCATTCTCCTTTAGCAATCCCCTAATTTCATGCATCTCTTTATATGCTCTCCAATCGACATCTAGCTGAGGTTGTTCTGCCGTGCACGCCTGTGCCAGAGTCTGATTATCTGTGAAAAAGGTGCAAGAGTGAAGCCCCATCCTTTTAACAAATAGGATGGCTTCCTTTAGCGCTACTGCTTCCGCCTGTAATGGACAACATGCCGTACATGGAGCTGCCCTATAGCCTTTTAGCTCACCACCTTCCTCAAGCACAAAGCCAATTCTCCCCCCCCCCCCCCCCCCCCCCCCCCCCCCCCATGGTGGCTTCCAAGATCCATCAACCATGCACGTATAAACAGTAGCTACCCCGCTCTCTTGCACATTAATCTCCCTTGCCCTAGCCCCTTTTTTAACATGAGCTGAAGCCGCTATTCTAGTCTCTCTGCTTATTGAGTTTAGAATATCCACAAACCTTTCAAAGGTTGGAACTTGGCCCCCATAAACCTTCTCATTTCGGCATCTCTAGATTGCCCACGCAGTGTTTGCCATAGCTGTTCATGCCTCCTCAGAAGAGTTTTCATAGAACCATGCAAAAATTGATGAGATATCATGGGGTAGACCTTCTGTGCGAAGTGCTAGAGGTCCAAGCAGCCAACAGGCTCTTGCAAAAGGCACCAGAGCAGCATGTGCAACACATCTTCATCGCCCTGATTACAAACAGCGCATGTTGGTTCACCTCTTGATGTTCTTGTTGCTAGAATTTTTGCAAGTGGCAAAGCCCCATGCATTAGTTTCCAAAGGAACATTCTTATTCTAGGCAAAATAGAACCTTTCCTCCAAACCAACTTCCAAACCAGGTTACCTTGCACCCTCTGATTTACTGGAGAGATGTGCTGGAAAGCCTTCTTAACTGAAAATGCACCAGTTGTTGAGTCTGAGAAAATTAAACAGTCCTCACCAGCTCCTTTCCTTGGCGGTTTAATGTTCGTCAGTATGTGCAAGCAGTTTTGGTGACCGTAGAACTGGATCAAAAGATCCACATTCCATGTACCGGTCTCCTCCACCACCAAGTTCCTGACACAAAGCTTCCTGTCAGCCGCTGTTCGCTCAGAGCTAATCACGGCAACTTCAAACCATGGCTGCATCAACGCACTACACCTTCTTCCATCCCCTAAAATCCAAATTAATTTTGGAAACAAGCTCTCTCTTGCCACCATAATTGCTCTCCAACAGGAAGTACAATTGTACGTTCTTTTTGCAATCCACAACTCTGATCTTGGTAGATATCTAGTGCGCACAATGCCAACCCACAATGCGCTATTGCCTGATGCAACTTGCCACAACAATTTCATTATTAAGGCCTCATTCATTTTTGCTAAGTTCCTAATTCCCAGACCTCCAAATTCTAAAGGAAGTTCAATCTTATGCCAAGCAACATAGGATAGAAATCTATCTTTATCCATCGCACCCCAAAAAAAGCGTCTAACCAGACTCGTAATTTACTTTATAACCGATTCGGGCAACCTATCTGTTGACATAAAATAAACCGGCAATGCCTGCAACACTGATTTTATCATGACAACCCGACCCGCATGTGACAAAGTGCGTCCCTTCCATGCTTGCAATCTAGAAGACACTTTTTCGATCAAAAAATCATAGGAGGCCCGAGTTGTTTCTACAGGAGCCCCTAGATATTTAATCTTCTCATTATTTTCATTAACCTTTAGCATGCTCGAAATCTGAATTCTTATGACATTTGGAGTGCAACGGCTAAACCAGATACTACTCTTTTGAGGCCCAACCTGCTGACCTGATACCAATGAAAACCGGTTTAACTCTTGCTTGATAGTTTCAGCTTCCCCACAATCAGCTTCACCAAAAATTAAAAGGTCTTCGGCATATACACAGGATGTTAGTACAGCTGTTTGAGGAGCAATTTGTCCCCCTTTAAGCAAGCCTACAGATGCCAAGTTATCAAGTGACCTACACAGTAAATCTATGCCAAGAATAAATAAATATGGAGAAAGTGCACACTCTTGCCTCAACCCACATTGCGGCTTAAAAAACCCATCGCCAACACCATTCAAAACCACCGAGAACTCAGCCAATCACACAAATGCCATAATCCACATCACCAATTTTGGAGGAAAACCATAGAGAGGCATAATCCTTTCCAAATAATCCCAATCCATTCGATCAAAAGCCTTCGATAAATCCACCTTTAAACAAAAGCCTTTTCTATGATAATTTCTTGACCGAAAAGAATGTAAAACCTCTCTTAACAAAATGACATTATCTGAAATATCCCTACCCGGAACAAATGCAGATTGTGCAAACGAGATGCAATTCCCAATAAGTGGCTTAAGCCTCGAGCTTAATAATTTAGAAATTATCTTGTCCATCACATTGCAAACTGAGATTGGTCTGAAATGACCAACCTCCTTTGGTTCCTCCATTTTTGGAATCAATATTAAATTTGACCTTGCAACTTTGGTTGGCATCACACCCGATACAGAGAAAGATTTTACCTCCTTCAACACAACTGGACCGAACACTTCGCAATTCTCTTGCAACACCTTTGCATTAAAGCCGATGGGCCCGGGAGATTTATTGGGCCCTAAAGACATCAGTGCCGAGTATATTTCCTGATCTGTAGGGTCTGCTACAAGGAGCTGTTGGGCAGCATCTGGAATGTGACGCAAAGAGTTGAGAAAATCTACACCATACACTGTTCCAACATTCTCACGGATACCCTTTGTATAAATAGACCTAAAATGAGAAACAAATACAGAACGGATTAGTTTTTCCTCTGTTAACCACATGCCATGGTCGGATATGAGTGAGGTAATGGTGTTGCGTCTCTTCCTTGTCACCGCCGAGGCATGAAAAAATTTTGTATTGTTGTCACCGTAAAGCGCCCATTTTAAACGGGATCTTTGATGCCAATAATATTCTTGCATGAGAAGGCACCGCTCATGTTGCCTATGATCATAGGAGGCATCTGACATCTGCACTATGACCATCCAATTACACAGATGATGATGTACTGTACAATATCACGATCTAGTTAACTTTTTACTCGTGTTAATTCTTATGTCTCACAGTATCATATTAGTTTCAAGGTAGGTATGTGTCATCCTTGTAAACTTAATCTTTTCTTGATCTTGAGCAGATTATCAAATATAATTACTCTTATAATTATACCGCTAGCAGATAATTTTACTCTATCAAGGGGCCCAGTGATACTATAACTCGTATAGAGATACGAGGGACAATAGTATTTTTGATAAACCATCACTACCTCAGCTAAGCTATGTATACCGAAAAGCTACCGTTATAACTGTATTTTATTGACAGCGTTAGATAACAATCACACATATACATCTCTTAGTAGAAAAGATGAATACCTCATAATTTAGAACTTAACACTAAATGAAAACATTAATGACACGTACACAATTCCATTTAATATTTCATTCGGGGTCTGTCAAATACCATGTTCCTGGAACATGTATCTATGTGATTAAAATGACATCTCTTGTCAGTGGTATGTAAAACTTGACCATCTTTTAATCCACATGCTAATTTTGTAATGATAAATTAGTGTTCCTGCTAATTACCTCTGTTAGAGACTTTTAAGAGTATATATTATCTATATTATGAAGTTTTACAATTCCAGTTATTGACTCTAGTCAGATAAAGGAATGATCCATAAATTCAATAATACTCAAGACAACAAAATGACAGTTTATTAGTCACTCAATTCATGAACAAAGCTTTATGATAATTTATCATATTATTGACTTCTAGATTATTACAAACTAACAATATGTTATTGCAAAAGACCAAATTTGGTGTAGTGTAAATAACTATATATTTTATTATCAATAAAATTATTAGTAGGTATTTAAAGCCACTAACTTTTAAAAAAAATATCCATATACATCTATGTCCTAAGTTGGGCTATAGTAATTCGCGAAGTAATGCGAGCGTTTTACTTCACGTCTATATCTTTAATTTCAAAGTTCAAAACATTGATCCAAACCGTTCAAGTTGATCTCCATATCAAATTGTGCTTGGAGAACAAATTTTACAATTTTTAGAAATAATTTAACTATTTTTTTGGAATTTTTTAAAATTACAGTTTTTTTCAGAAAATCGTGGACCATCAAAATCAGTTATTTTTAAAAATTCTAATAAAATAGTAAAAAAATTACTAAAAATTATATAATTTGGTCTCCAAACATAATTTAATATGGCGATCAACTTGAACGGTTTGGATCGATGTTTTGAACTTTGAAATTGAAGATATAGATGTGAAGTAAAACACTCGTTTTACTTCGCGAAGTACCGTAGCCCAACTTTATATAGACCGAATAACAATAACTGAATTTTTATGAATAAGATAGTACAAACCATCTCATATCTCTCCCTCTCGGATCGAGTCTATGTATAGCATGGATCAAAATGCCATAAATTTGTAGGAATAAACAACAACACAATTTTCATGTACGTATAGTAAATCAAATTTTCAAAAAAATATGACACACTCATTTTGTTTTTCTAATTCCTTTTCATTTTGTACAAATTGATATAATGACATCGTTTTAGAATATATAATTAACAAGAATTTATTTTGGAATGCGAAATCAAAATCAATTTAAATTCTAAGCAATGCGGGGGGTTTCTCTAATTTACTGCAACTTTTCTAATTAATTTATCCAATACGATTTCTTCGGTTGACCTCCAGTCAACGGTCCCTCGTTTATGATTTCCACTATTTTTCAACATACTTGTCATTCAAAAAAGAAACAGACAAGAATTGCGTTAGAATTATATTACTTTTGATTCTTTCACATTTTGACTAACATTGGAAATATGTGAGAAACAGACAAAGCTTGCGTATTAATAGTAACTAATTAATTATTATCTAGTACTGTTAGAAGTTGATCCACATTACATTAAGTCATTAACTATTATATATTGTATTTATATAATTCGCATTTAATATAAAACAGAATTTACAATTGTTAACAGTTAACTCAGACAAGGAAATGTTGTCTTACAACTTTAGAAATTTAATATTTTTACTTGACATTTTTCCTAAATTTGCTACATATTTATATTTTTCTTATGAAAGGATAAAATGTATTTTTATAAATTTAAATAGAAAAAACAATTAAATGGGTATTATGTGAGTTTTAAAATTTTAGAAGGGTAAAAATGATATTATGAATTTTAACAGAAAAAAATATGTAATTTTGAAGTTTTTAAATGTGTACGTATGGAGATGTGTCAACTCTAGAATTTTTCTTGTTTTCGCTCGTTTCCTGCAAAGTAATAAATAAAACATAGCAGTACCATATTCTATTGATATTTAATGAAATGTTCACACTTTTAGCCTTTTAGGCATAGGTTTCAATATAAATTCGGATCGGAATATAGGCAAAATAGAGAGACATCATATATATATATATATATATATATATATATATATATATATATATGAGTAGAACTAGGGTGCTCCTAAGTTCATCAAAACTCTTGTGAACTTGACTCTAAAATATATCGAATCGACTTTAAACGATGAATCCAAACCGTTGAAACCTTTCTACCTAATGAGTGATGCGTCTACATGTGAAAATTTTAAAGTTTCGAATTAATTTAATATAGAGTCAAGTGGTCAAAAGTTTAAGGTTTATAAATTAATTTTAATGCATTCATTTTTTGGACTCTTTTGACTACTTGACTCTATATTACATTAATTCGAAACTTTAAAATTTTCACATGTAGACGCATCAATCATTAGGTAGAAGGATTTCAATAGTTTGAATTTGTCATTTATAGTCGATTCGATATATTTTAGAGTCAAGTTCACAAGAGGTTGGGTGAACTTAGGAGCACCCTAGTTCTACTCTATATATATAGGAGGGATCAAGTTACAACAATTTTGATTTATAACAAAGTTACAACAATGATTTTTTCATTTTCCAAGTCCAAATCGTCGATTCAAACCATTCAACATGATTATCTAAATAAAATGTACTTCCAGATCAAATTTTACATTTTTTTGAATTTTTTACTATTTATTAAGTATTCTATAAAAACTAGTCAAATGACCATTGAATTTTATACTCATCTTAATAAATAGTTAAAAAATTCAAAAAAAAATGTAAAATTTGATCTGGAAGCATATTTTATTTAGATAATCATGTTGAACGGTTTGGATCGACGATTTGGACTTTGAAAATGAAAAAAACCGTAGTTGTAGTTTTGTTGTAACTCAAAATTGTTGTAACTTGATCCCTCCTTATATATATATATATAGAGAGAGAGAGAGAGAGAGGTTGGCTAATATACAATCGATTGTTCCTAAGCTCCTGTGCAACCAATTCATTTTCTGATTTTCAAAGTCCAAACGGTCGATCTAAACCATTAGATGTGATCTCCATATTAAAATGTAGTTGGAGACCAAATTTTATATTTTTTTGGAATTTTTTTACTAAGTATTAAGTCACTTTGAAAATCGTTGATCCAACGGTGACTTAACTAAATAGTAAAAACAGAAGCCACCGTTGGATCAGCAATTTTTAAAGTGGCTTAATAAATAGTAAAAAAATTTCAAAAAATGTAAAATTTGGTCTCCAAGCACGTTTTAATATAGAGAACACATCTAACTGTTTGGATTGACATTTTGGACTTCAAAAATTAATAAAGGAGTTGGATGTATTTCGGTGCTTTTGCTATCGAAAGCATATTAGCCACACTCTATATATATATATTTGAGTTCAATTAAACATATAGGGATGAAAACGGTATGGATAATATCCGATATGTATTCGATTCTGTATTCAAAAATTTAGATGTGGATATCTAATATCCAAATATCCGTGTGGATAAGGATACTGATATGGTTTTACGTTTCAAATATCAGTATCTGAATAGTCGATATATATCATATATTTTAATATATATTATGAAAAAATTTATATTATTCACCATTATATTTAGATAAATATTATAAACTTTAATATTTTTTTTATATTAAGTGTAAACTAAGTGCATGACTAATTCACTTTGGTTTCTTGTGGCGGTCACGACAATATCACAACATGTTGCAGGTGTGTTTTTTTTATACATTTTCCATTACACATGCAAGAGTAAAATCTGTGATACGCTGCCACACAGTTAACTGTGCAGCCCGAGCCATAAACTAATGCAAGATATATATATATATATATATATATATATATATATATAATAAAGGAAATTGATTCTCATTAAGAGTTTAATCGGACCGATCAAATTTCCTCCTGCATCTAGTGAAAAACATGAACAGTCCAGATATATACTATTCAAAGGAAAAAATAAATAAATAACATAGGGCTAGATATATAACTAGGATGCAGAAACTTCAAATGCAATGGGACAAAATAGGATATCAACTACTTGTGGAAATAAAGAACTCAGTACTGTTAATAATAATTAATAAAATAAACAAAAATATCTCTATATATATTGGAACCATTTCGATGGTTATATACAACTACCACAAAGGAAACCACTACAAGCGGGATTCCAATATTCTATGGCAATGAAAGCTCTTCCAATGCTTTGTATTGTCTTCCTACTTGTTAGCGCCTCTCTCGTTTTCCCTTCTGCAGAGGGCGTTCGAACCCTTGAAGAAAGCAAGGCTGGTGATAATCTCTTTCTCTTTCTCTTTGTCTGATTTGTTCAATTCTTTCTTGCTTAACTCAACTTCAAGTCTTTGAGCCATTTCTCTTATAAGTTCTAAGGATAAATTTTCGATATACATGCATGCAAAATGATGTGTTCTGTTGGAAGCTAGCTACCTACTTACCTAGTGTTTATGGTTGGTTTGCATTAATTTGTATATAAGATTGGAGGTTCAATATTTATAATTGACAATTAATTAATGATGTAAATTTCTTCTTCTTTTTATATTTTGCATGATACAGGTACTGTCCCGTACGGTGCACTAAACCCAGGGCGCGTGCCTGCTGTACCAAAAGGCCAACCATACACTCCGAGCAGATGCAAATATGGATATCATTGCCCACCATAGAAGATTAATCCATATTTAGACAAAAGAGTTGAAGAATAATGTAAGAACATATGTATGTATGCGTGTAAGCTTTTAAGTGAAATTTATATATGCATGTAATATCGAAGAATAAAGAGGGACCTTGTTGTGTATACTATATACGTACACACGCTATATATGTATCTATCTGAATAAATTACTGTGATTTGATATAAAATGAATTATGAAATTAATATGATTCGTAATCCTTGTACCTTGAAAATAATCGTATATGCAATGACATGCAATTGATTTGAAAAATAGAGAGAATACAAAGAATAGAAAGGGTAGATATGTAGGAATAGAACAAATATGGTGGTTTAGTAGATTCGAAGAGAATAAAAGAATATAGATTTAGAACAGAAACAAGAGTCAATTAACACAACACTAAATTTTATTTCGGGCAAGTAAAAAATTAGTTGCAAGTATAAATAGTTGCAATAAATTAATTTTGCAACCAAAAATATCTGTTGCTGGTGGTTGCAATAGTTTTTGTAGCAATATATTTACAACTAATTCTTTGGTTGCAATAAGAATTTGTTTATTGCAACATCATTTGGTTGCTAGACAGACATAGCAATAAGGTATTGCAACCAAGTAAACGGTTGTTATTGCTTATTTATCGCAACAAAAAAATGATAGTAATAAAATAGTATATCGCAACGAAATTAATGGTTGTAATTGTGCAATTCTAGCAACTAAATTTTAGTTGCATGAAATTCGTAGCAACAATCTATTGCAACCAAATAAATAGTTGTTTTTACGTATTTCTCGCAACCGAAAAATAATAGCTATAAGATAGTATATCGCAACAATATACATCGTTGCAAATTGTGCAATATTTGCAACTAAATTTTAGTTGCATGTTTCATACGTAGTAATAATCTATTGCAACTAAATAAATGGTTGTTATTACATATTTCTCGCAACCAAAAAATGGTAACAATAAGATAGTATATTATAACGAAATTCATCATTACAACTTATGCAATTCTTGCAATTTTATTAATTTAATACCACTAATTATTTATTAGTTGCAATATATTGTTGTAAAAGACCAAATTTGGTGTAGTGTAATGTGTTGTAAATAACTATATATTTTATTATCAGTAAAATTATTAGTAGATATTTAAAGTCTCTAATTTTCTAAAACCAAAAAGCCTATCCATATACATATATGTCCTCATATATAGACCGAATAACAGTAACTGAATTTTATGAATAAGATAGTACAAACCATCTCATATCTCTCCCTCTCGAATCGAGTCTTTGTATAGCAGTGTTGTAAAAAACAACGTTAACAGCTGTTTAATCGAAAACGGTGGCTAAACTGTTACGAATACGCTTAACGGATGTCTGTTTGCGGATAAAAATGATTAATCGACCTTTTTCCGATTAATCGACCGTTTTACCGTTTAATCGTCTGTTTATTCCCGTTTATTCCTATTTATTTCCGTTTATTCCCGTTTATTTCAGTGAATATTTATTTTCGCATTGTTTTTTTTCTACGATAGTGTGTGATAATAAGGTTTATAAATCATGTATTGTAGTTTTATTTTTGCTTGGATATACATCCAATATTTTTATATGTGTTTATTTCTTCTTACTTAAATTGATTAATTCTTCTATTATTTATATATCATATATTTTTCTTACTTACTGATATAATTTTTTCAATTAATACGATGTGTTTATTTATGAAATTAAGTTATTATCATAAACTAAATTTGTGATTTTATGTTGTAATGTTTCTTTTCTTTCAAATAATATGTTATTAGTATTTGAAAAATCTTAATTCTCAAATTTATTTTTCATTAAATAAATGTGTTACTTACACATGAAAAATACTTATGTGTTAAGAAGAAATAAGCAATAGTGCCATGTTATAATAATAAAACTAACTTAAATTAAGTTTATATGATAAGTTTAATGAGTTAAATAAATTATTTTTAATAAATTATGATATATAAACGTAAATTTACTAAAATCGTTAAATTGTCAGCATAATTAATTTCGATTAATCGGCCGCATACCGATTAATCGCTTGGCGGCACCCCGTCCGTCCGACGACCGCACACCATTATTTACAACACTGATGTATAGCATGGATCAAAATGCCATAAAATTGTAGGAAATAAACAACAACACAATGTGTGTGTGTGTGTGTATATTTTATGTACGGACAGTAAATCAAATTTTCAAAAAATATGACACACTCATTTTGTTTTTCTAATTCTTTTTCATTTTGTACGTACGTACAAATTGATATAATGACATCGTTTTAGAATAATCATTCAAAAAAAAAAAAAAAGACATCGTTTTAGAATATATAGCAAGCATTTATTTTGGCATGCGAAATCAAAATCAATTTAAATTCTAAGCAATGCGGGGGTTTCTCTAATTTTGAACTGATAGTCTACAGTATTTACTGTAACTTTTCTAATCCAATATGTGATTTCTTCGGTTGACCTCCAGTCAACTGTCCCTCGTTTATGATTTCCACCATTTTTCAACATACTTGTCATTAAAAAAAAGAAACAGACAAGAATTCCGTTAGAATTGTATTACTTTTGATTCTTTCACTTTTTGACTAACATTGGAAATATGTGAGAAACAGACAAGGCTTGCGTATATATTAATAGCAAGGTTGTAAATAGCGTTTATCGCATCATAGCGAGAAGGCTACAGAAAAAACTATAGCGCTATAGCGAAAGCTATGGTAAATAGCATTTTTGTATTTTTACAAAAAATATATTATATATTTGTGCTAAATATCAAGTTATCAACATTATCTAAAGTCTCATGTAACAATAAATAATACCAAATTGATTAAAAAATTATAATATTCATATTGAATCAGTACAAAGTCCAAATTGATCTTCAAAATATTCATAGTAATATCATAAACTCTTGACTTTTTTCTTCAAAATATATTAAGAATCATGATTCATGACATAATCTATTTTTTTTTCTATTCAAATTACAAAATAACCTAGACATCATGGCATAAACTATATATCTTCATCTATTAAAAATATTCCAACTACATATAGTAATTATAATTTTCGAAAGGTCACCGATTTAGAATTTTTCTAACTTCAGCGACAAGGGTTCCTTTTGTAGTAACAAGCTTTCAATCAATTTTTTTTCTTTTATTTAACTATTTAATTTACCAATGAATTCTCATTTAACAATTAATAATTTAATAAAGAGCATAGTACGTCAATTGCAAAAAAAATTACAGTCAAAACCCATATAAATTGCCGAAAAAAAATGCTCATATTGCATAGCGCACGCTATTAGCGCTACACGCTATCCACTATAGCGGGCCGCTATCACCGCTATAGCGGCCGTAGCTCAATTAGCGTATTTTGATGCTATAGCTTAGCGTTTAGGGTCCAAAAACGCTATAGCGCGCTATTTAGAACATTGATTAATAGTAACTAATTATTATCTATTACTGTTAGAAGTTGATCCACATTACATTAAGTCATTAACTATTATATATTGTTTTTATATAATTCGTATTATATAAAACAGAATTTACAATTGTTAACAGTTAACTCGGACACGGAAATGTTGTCTTACAACTTTAAATATATTTTTACATGACATTTTTCCTAAATTTGCTACATATTTTTATTTTTCTTATTAAAGGATAAAATGTGTATTTTATAAATTTAAAATGAGTTTTAATATAAAAGACAATTAAATAGGTATTGTATTAGTTTTAAAATTTTAAAAGGGTAAATAAGATATTATGAATTTTAACAGGGCAAATATGTAATTTCGAAGTTTTTGAGGGATGTGCATGAAATTTCTCGGAAACTCTAAATTAATTGTAGAATCAGATGCCAATAATTTCCAAATGATCGGTATATGTTTTAAGTTTTTTATAAACTTAAATCTCAGAATGAAGTTTCTTTTTTTCTTTTTTTTCTTTTAAATCTCAGAATAAATTTTCTTTTTTCCTTTTTCTTTTAAATCTCCGCAGTGGCCTCATGAATTTTGGTAAACTTAAATCTCAAAATTCATCTAATTTGCTCTCAATGACAAACTCAAAACCAGTCAAACTGATTTATTTCAAGAGAGATTTGTTCCATAGCAAATTTATTAAATTTTGAGCTTTTGAGTTTACTATTTTAAGCTTGTTGTTTTTCATTTCGTTTTAAAATTAGACTAATTATTTACATATTATTCTTACATTTTAAAACGCAAGTCTTTTTTATATCCAACATTTATTTTTTAACTTATACAATCTAATCCAAATTAAGATTCATCAAATAAATAAGTATTACATCAAACATAGCATCTACAAAATATCATACAATATAAAAAATTTAAGTATTTGTTCTATTATTTTAAAATAACATATATCACTAATCACATAAAACTACATAAAGCATTGTATTAATAAATCTTGTCAAAGTTACTAATTAATTAAGAGTATATAAATTATTGTGTATAAAATTATAAATCTATATTGTAATTTACGTTATATATAATTGATTTGAAATAATTTTTATTGATAAATTTATCTTATAAACTAATATAAAAAATTCTTATATCAAACTGAATATAATACGGAAAAAATTAAAAAATTAAAAAAATTTATTAACCCCTTTAGAGTGTGTTTGGCCGCTCCACTGTTTATGCAGAAAAAAAAAAATTCAGTTGACCCATATAAACAGTAATTTTTAGTTCAATTTCTGCATCCATATCCATTCCCAATAACCTGCGTACAGGTCTTTAGATTCATTCATTGCGGCTGCCACCGCAAGGAGAGCTCAATTTCTTTGCTCAATTAGTCCAATGAAAATCGCGCTTCTGAAGAAATGTAATAATAACAAATATAATAATAATAATAACAGAGGAATAGATTAATATTCAAAGGGAAAAAAAAAATAATGATAACAGAACACTAGATATACTAGCACAGTGCCTCGCTTTGCTTCGGAAGTGATTATAAATATAGTATAGAAAACAAAAATTGTGCATACCATACAATGAAGCATAAAAAATGCAATGCCAACAAAATTAAAACATAATACATAACATTCAATCAAATATTTATATATAAGTTAACCATATTTAAGACAATTTTAGATTCGTGTCCAAGCACAAAAGTATTGTGATCGAAAGAGATGAGGGAGATATGATTGCACGTTATCCTTACGTCATAGTGTTGTCAAACAAAATCATTTTGTATACATCATTTTAACAAAATAATTCCCATCATTATTCACATAAGGAGAATGAACAAAATAATTCGTGAGAGGGTTTCAAACTCAACATTTAGGTAATCAGAGTCTTAAGACATTTTCTCCTATCCAACTTTGCTACTGTCACATCTCAAGGAAATAGTGCACTCACTATTTCTTTTCTTTTGCCTTGATGTCTTCATCACTGCAAAAATGAGGATATAAATTGTTTTGCAAGTTGATTGAATTGTTGTTGACTTCTGTTTCATTTATTGTGATGGATGGATTCAATTTTTGTATTTTTCTCTTTTCACAGAATTGGTCATGCTTGATTATGTTTTGCTTGCTCCGTTCTTATTAAACTATGCAATGAGCCATGCCTACTTGACACCATAAATAAGTACGTAACATTTTTTAGAAGTTTAAGAATCTACAGCTTTAAATGAAAGAGTTATGATTGGAATTTTAGAAAGTAATGTTGATATTGTTATGCAACGTTCAAATATGCAATGATGCATTTGGGGAAAACAACATACCCTATCTCTGATGGAAATGATGATTTTTTTAATTTCTTTCGTTTTATATATTTTCGGAGGTTAGTTGGTTACCTTGTACGTGGTTTTTTTTATGCTCTACAAATAATTGCTTTCTTGGTTACCTTGTACGTAGTTTTTTTAATGCTCTACAAATGATTGCTTCATTGGATCCTTTACATCGTTGGTTGTTGAAAGTTTTGATTGCAGTTCACAACTGCAAGTATAAATGCAAAATTGTTAGTTGATATGAATAACAATGAAATGTAGAAGTAATTTTTAATGTCAAAGAGAATGGTCATATAACATATGGTCTCCCAGATTATGTATTTTTTTTTTTACATTTGAGAAGAATTTCTAATATGCCAGATTATGAATATTCACGTAGTTATATATCATTGTAACTTTCAAAACTCATCTTGGATTATTTGCACACTATGCTCAATTATATAAGTCAAGAAGCAATAGAATAAATGGAATTTACTGTTTACGTTCCATATATGTACACAATAACTTTCATTTGGTATAATCATTTCTCAAATCCCTTGGTTAATTAATAAAATTATCTAGTACCAACTATATCACCAGCATAAATGTGTGATATCGCTTGTAAAAAAAGTTCACTGTACTCAAATATCTTGTATCTCTAACTAAAGACTACCAAATGCTGACCAGCAACTTGAAGTGAAAGATGAAAATAAGGAAAAAAAAAAAAAAAGAGTAAAAAAGAATTTATTACATGTGTATATAATTGCTAATCATCCAGGTACTTAACCATTTCTTTCCTTCTTTTAAACCGCAAAGTCCTTAACTGAGGGGCAAAAACATTGTACTGCATAAAGTTTCTTCAGATATATATTTTTTTTTTTGCAAATAGCCCGTAGGCAAATTCCATTGTACTGCATAAAGTTCCTTTGGATCTAATCTGCCCTGGATACAGGGAAACAAATGCAAAAGATACGTACGCAGACTTGCCTTAAAGACGACCAAAATAACTATAAGAAAATAAGATATATATAATATTTGAAGTATTGGAATTTCATATAAATTGCAATAAACAACAATTATTTTTGCAGAATACCACTGATAGGCAGAATTTCAGTATATGACCTTCGTAATACTATTGAATGAATATTAAAAAAGTGCGCCCACAATATGCCAGAGAAATCAAAGAAAATAAAATATTCCAGTTACCAGTTATAACTCAGAACATAATTGAATTATTTTATAGAAAAAATCTCCATACAGAACATCATCCTTAAAAGCAAATCAATATCCATATCAAAGAGGAGAAATACATTCAGTTGTTACTTATTAAATTTTCTCATACATTAGGAGCTAATGTAGATGAATTCAACAATATTTCATGTAGGTCCCTAAATTTTAACATATTGACACAAAACTAATTTAGTTTACCGAACATATGCAAAGCTGATCATACTATACCGAGATTAACCAGAATGCTATAATTATAAGAAAAACCTGTGGCATATACCAAAAATATTGTTTGCTTAAAAAAAGAACTTCATCTTTTATCATAAAATGCAACAAATGTTGTAAGACAACAACTTTTATTATAAAATGCTAGAAATGTTGTAAGTATATCAAACTTCATATAAGAATTTTCATTTATTTGTTGCGGGAAGACCTGAACCTTTTACAAAACTAAACTCTAATTTAAATTTATCTCCTACTGTAATACCCCCATCCAATATTAGTATATATATATATATACACACACACACACACACATATATATACATATATATATATATAAATGTGCACACCGATGCTCTACCCAAATAGAAGGGTGCAAAATTAAGTAATATAGTCCTTGGTATTCCATTTACAATATCAGAAAATTGAAATTAAGGAAAGAAACAACCACCTTGCCATTGTGCAAATTGCAATCTGATCTGAGTCGATCAATCTCACACTCTGTGCATGAGGAACAGCCTCTCTACAGTTGGGACAAGGTAATTCGCAACTATACTGCCCATTTCGGCCAAATAAAGACGTCAATTTTTCTAATCCTGAATAAAAACAAAGTACAAATAATGGAACAAACCTTTAATACTATATTAGTTTTAGTAAGTGTCATAAAAGAAAATAGAAAAAAAAAATATATTACCTCGAGGTAGCATTTGCCGCTTCAAAGCCCTTAACTAAGAACTATACTCAGGCTGTATGAATTTTCAGAAGGAAAAAAAATATGAAATCAATTTCAGAAAAAAAATATGAGATCAATTTAGAAAAATTATTTAAATTTTATAGAAATGAGGAGCGAGCAAAGTTGGAGAGAGGATACTGGACCTGAGATTCCTCCTCGGCGTTGCTTGTGGTGGTGGCGCTACTCCTTCTAGCGCTGTTAGACCGCTCTTGGGAGGGTGAATCAGGCTTCAGGGGTTTGAGAGAGGACGAAAAGCGAGAAAGGCAGAAAGGGGGATAAATCGCACAACGTTTAAGCAGGCGTCGCACAGCGGATCGAAGAGGAGAAAAGGTTAGTAGAGGCTGAGAATTGAAGAAGCGGAAACGGAGGATAAAATGAAAAATGGAAGAAAGATTTGAGACTGAAGTTTCCAGAGAAAGCCAGAAGCGAAGAAAGGAAGAAATGTTTTCGATGAAAATTGGGTCTCAGTTTCCGGCCTCACTGTTCATTTTAACTGGACCCACAGATAAGATACTGGAGATAACCGGAGACGACACTGTTTCCCCCATCCAAAATTAATATATGGCAAATGTTTCTATGAACATAAGGACCTATTTGTAAAATGAA
>CAXKVW010001393.1:0-39931 GCA_964058825.1 Carex arenaria | reverse complement strand
AAAACTCAGTTCTTCATTGATAAGTTTTGGGTTTTTTTTTTTTTAATTAGTACATGTGGGGTCATCTGTAATATATTACTGGGGTTGTTAGTTAGCAAACTAATTTGTAATCATGTAGTAATCTGAATTGGGAGGCCAAGCTCTTGGATCACAAGGTTTCTCTCTCTTCCATTCTAAGAAACTAATTAAGAAACTATGCACCCATAAGTTTCTTTATTATAACAGTAAACAGTTCAATATTTGACTCCTCATATAATAAAATTTTAATTAAAAACTAACAATTCAAGACCAAGGAAACTTTTTATGGTAACACCGTGTTGTTTTTTCTTCTTTTGCATATATATTTGCTGTATCACAGATAAAACAAGAGGAGAACTTCTAAATTGGGAAAGGCGTTTTGAGATAATTGAAGGCATTGCTCAAGGACTCTTATATCTCCACAAACACTCAAGACTAAGAATTGTTCACAGAGATTTGAAAGCAAGCAACATTCTCTTGGACTCTGAAATGAATCCGAAGATTGGCTCGGATTTTTAGCACAAAAGAGCTCCAAGCAAATACCAACAGGATAGTTGGGACTTTGTGAGTATAGCGCCATATGCAAAATAAAAATTTGATAAATTTCATTTTATTGTAAACAAAGAGCATAATTCAAGTAGAAAAAGAAAATACTCGAATTAGAAATTTTAGTATTTCCCCAAAAGATAAAACTAATTTAAGACAACAAAATTCAGATAATGATTGTAATAGTAACACCCTGTTGTTTTTTCTTCTATATATTTATCAGCGGTTACATAGCTCCAGAGTATGCATCAGAGGGTCTTTTCTCAATCAAATCAGATGTTTTCAGCTTTGGTGTATTGCTTCTGGAGATTGTTAGCAGCAAAAGGAATATTGGTCTCCACCAATATAGAGATTTTCTCAACCTCCTTGGATATGTAATTAAACACACAAAAATTAAGTTCATGTTGGTGTTGGTGTTTATCATATAATATTAATTCTTCTTTTCATTTTCAGGCTTGGGATAGATGGAAAGGAGGAAACATTCAAGATCTAATTTATCCTGTATTAACTGAAGCTCCCCATAGACGACAGATAGAGAGATGCATCCATGTGGGATTATTGTGTGTACAAGAGAATCCAGCCGATCGACCTACTATGTCTGATGTGATCATGTTTCTTACCACTGCAAGTATAATTCTGCCAGACCCCAAGCAGCTGCCGTATTTCAATGTACGAGTAACCGAGAACAGAGTCGAATCATGCTCAATAAATGATGTCACCTTGACCAACCTGGATATTAGATGATGCTTAAATAGCAATTATCTTGTTTAGGCAATTAATTAGTTTTTAAATTCTACATTTAAAAGTTGAAGTGGAATTTATCTACAAAATTTGTTTTAATGGAGAGGATAAAAAATGACTAGTTAGTGCCATGACTAATTAAGATTTAGAATACAGTTTTATCATCGAGACAATTAATGGATTTCGATGCAGTGAGATGGACACAGAGCTATCGAATGTAGAAATCACAAATTTGTTTTGTACAATTTTTTCTCCAATTGTAATTTCATTTTGAGAGATTTTCCACTTGAAAATAGAGAGTTGGTTATCTTTCATAAATTAACGACATCTTTATTTGTTTCCTTTGCCTCTTCGCTTGACCTAAATGTGCAAGAGAATGGATTCTTCACCAATTCACTGGTTAATGATCTCAACCATTGGATTCGATATCGGACAGTGGATCCAGATGGGGAATATTCGGTTCAAATGGAGAATGGGTGTGTTTTTTGGGAAATAAATATGTTGTTATCCAAACGAATAACAGGAACATATAATTCCGATGTCAACCATTCAATTTTTCTATGCGTGAAATTTTTTATGCGAGCATTTCAACGAAGGTCAATAGTTGGTATCGGAATAACAGCAGATTTATTTTCCTTTTTTTATGGAATCATCATAGAGTCGGTCCCTCAAATAGTTCCATATTATCTTATTATAAATTCCCACATTTTTTAGATGGTAGAGATTAAAGCTACTAATAGTTCAATTAATATTTTTTTTCTATTTTTTATGGAGGTAGTTATAATATTTTTTCCGCAGATCCGCTTGATCTATTATAACCGTTTACGAATAAATTCGCTGATTAGTGATTTTGACCGTTGGATTTGGAATCGGATGGTGGATCCGGATATGAGAAAATTTGTATCCTCTGAGATTTCTCAACTTTTGCATGACCGATGTGTCAGGTTCCTATTTGGGAATAGCGCATGGGTAGTATTATCTGTGCTTTGCAATTCGTGCAGAACGTATTTGAACGATTGAGATTTTTCAAGAAAACACGCAAAAGTTGAGATATCTCAGAGGATGCGAATTCCATTGAAAGTTGGTTCCTGATTTTTACATTGTGCATTTTTGCAAAAGACAAACAAAAGGATGAAATTAGTGGTTAAGTGCTACAGTTTCTAACATGAGGTTCAGGAACGGTATAATCCTTACTGTCCCTGATTTTTCTTTTCCTTTTTTTCCACCGAATGGGATTATGTTACAGTTCTGATTTTTTTTTCTTCTTAGCGAGCTTACAACTGATTTTTCTTTTGCTTTTTTTTCCACCGAATGGGATTATGTTACAGTTCTGATTTTTTTTCTTCTTAGCGGGCTTACAAATTAGGCGGACGGAAAATTTTGTACAATCTGCAGGCAGTGGCGACTGACGAAGCTAAAAATTTTTTAGAAGTACATGAATATATATAGTTGCAAAAAAAATCAACATAATATATTTTTTTTTAAAGAAGTGGGAATAACCACCAATATTCAATAAACTAGAAACCATTACAGAGTTAAGTACTGGTACCACTCTTATGGTACCTCCTATGCAAAACATAATGAAACACAACCTACTTAGGTATTACAAGTCAAATACCTAGCTGATACATAGTAACAACATGAATAAAGTGCCACCGAATAGCAAAACCTGAACTGACAACCATAGAGGATTAATCATAAAGGACCCTAACAAAACAGAAAATCCACAAGACACTAAAAACTGCAAATAGCATTTGTACCTTGAGGAAACAGCATCAGTCTTCACTGGCAGAACCTGTACATTGCAAGATAACATAAGCCTATCACCATCAACACAAAACAGCTAAAAACCTGACAAGCAACAAATTTACAAAAACAATCTCCATAATGCTACAAAATCAAAATAATATAAATGAACAGAGACACGAGACACGACTAAGTCAAACGTTTATAGCAATATTCTTTTACATATAAAAAAATATATTAATGCGACCAAAAAAATACAAAATTAGTTGAACAGAGGCACGACTTTGACTACTTTGACTGATTGAGATGTGAGTCGTCTTAAGTCAAAAAGCACAAAATTAATGGAACACGCACAAACAAAATATAAGCCACAAAATAAAGGCAGCGCACCCCAAATCCCCAATAAAGAGTTGCACCCATTTGCCTGAACTAGGTGAAAAATACTTATAAAGTGTGTTCTAGGTCCCACCTATCAGCTTTTACCTTCTTAAACTGAACTAATACTTTTCAATTCAGTTTAAATATTTTCAAAACCGAATATACTGAACCGACCGTTTCGAAAATTTTCAAACCCACTTCATGTTCTTCCTTGGTTAAATTTTTAGTTGGAGTATTGGACGGGATCTTGATCATGATTTCTGTGAATTGAATTTCTATGTTTGGTATCAGACAGTATGTGCTTGAATGTTTACCATCTGGTTTTGATTTGTAATATTTTAATATACTTCGGTTTGAACCGAAAAATCAAACAAACCGAAATAAAATTTTAGTTCAATTCAGTTTGGTTAATTGGCTAAATGGTTCGGTTCAGTTTTATTTTTGAAATTGGAATAAAACTTTAGGCAGGCTGCCTAGTTCGGTTCGGTTTCTGAACCGATGGACAACCCTAAATTCAGTAAGGAACTGATCAAATTCAGCTAATTTCTAAGATAGTCTTTAGAAGTTTCCTCATCCATTGACGAATACGTATATCAGAGTACACAAAAAATTGAAAAAAAAATGAAGTCAATTGACCTTAAAAAAAAATGAAGTCAATTGACTCCATTAATAAAAAATGTAGCCAACCGGCGTAGCTTTCTGGAAAAATGTTCCCACCGTAATCAGCAATAGAACAATTAAATTTCGTTGAGTGCATGCATCATCATTTTGTTCCTTGACCAAATGCAGTTAAGCAGAGCAATGCAGAACATTACTCCCTGCCTTTTTGCTCTCTTCCTCACTAATCTCTGCTTACATCTATCATCTGCAGCGGACTTTTATTTTACAACAATAGCGCACCTAATGGATTATGTAATATAATTCTTTCAAAAATTATAAAAATAAACAAAGAAGTAGAAAAAAGGATTGCTGCACAGAAAATAGTAAGTAAAATATCTAACAAAATTTAAAATTAATTCAGACAGGCGCATATTAAGAGAGATCTTTACTAAGTAAAATAATTGCTAGGATCCCTATAAATGATTAGCAAAATTAATTGTTCGTGTCCTCTTTCAATTGATCTGTTATTTAAAAGTAACTTTGTCCAAAAAAATTTAGCTACTTTTATAGGTTCTAACTGCAAAAATTCAGTTCGACAGGTCAAATGGGAATCCCAATCAGGGGTGTTCAAACCAAAGTTATAATTCGGTTTCGAAAATAGAACCAAACCGATCCGAACCGAACCAAAATTTTATTTCGGTTTGTTCGGTTCAAACCGAAATATATTAATTTTTTTATTTAAAGCAATTGTTTTGTAATAAACCGAAGTAAATTAAGAAACAAACCGGGGTATTAAGAAATAAACCGAAGTATTAAAGTAATTGATTAAGAAATAAACCGGAGCGATCCGGACCAAATTCATAATATATAAAAACTCTATCAATTCAGTTATTTCAGTTTGAAAATTTCCAAACTAAACAGAACTGAAGTCATAATTTGATTTTAAAAAGCAAACCGAACCAAACCAAACCATTAAACCAAAACAAAACGAACCACTTAATCCAAACTAATTCGATTTGGTTCAAAACCAACTAAACCGGACACGATGGACGCCCCTAATCTCAATGGCGTCATTGGTTGTTTAATTGTATTATATTCTATATTGTTACTTTATTAGCATCATTTTCATGTCATGTGTCCGACACGCGCCAGATTCGCACATGTAAATTTCCTTTCTTGCCGCTCGTATATTTATTGCCTAAAGAAATTTGTCTTTCTCAGATTAATCTGTCTAATTTAATTTATTAGACTAAAAAAAATTCAACAGATTTAAAATTCGATCAATTGAGTAAGAATCAAGTAATTTGGACATGGATTTTATTAAAAAAAAATTAAGTAAAATATGGTGTGATCGTATCGTTGTACAATATTTTTCTTCAGCAAAATTTATTATATATAATTACAATAAAAATATAATACGATGTCTTCCTCAAATTTATTTTTAATTTAACTTTTCTATGCTATTATTCGTTAGAGAGTGTTATATTTTCTCATTTTTCTTCAGGTATTGTTCACTAGATTCGGAATTGCAGCAGATTTATTTTCAGCCCATTTACACTCCTAACTAGGACTAGTTGCAAATTATAGAGTTCGTTGTATTTAAAATCTTTGCAACCCTTACTAATTTTCTAATTTAATCCCACCATTAATAAAGAAATAAATTTAGGTAGATCGACTTACCAATAACTCAAAATTGTAAGCCCTTCTAATTTTGCAAATTAATCTTATTTCACACTTTCTAGTAAATCTCCATTAAAAAGGAACAATTGAGAGTAAGATATTAGAGGAAATAAAATAAACCATCAAATGAGTATAAATTTATTTGATTTCCTCTAATTCTCATTTTCAAGTCCCCTTGTAATTTTGGAAATTAATTGTTTTCTCAAAAAAAACCTTCAGCAAGAGGCTTTGGAAGATAAGATATTTTATAATAAGAAGATTAATATGGAAATCAAGAATGTAATTATATAGACATGCATTGAGAATTTGGAAATTATGAAATAAGTAAAGAAAATAATTTTCATGTAAAAAATAGTTATAACATCAAGGAATAATTAATCAACTTACCAATTACTCAAATTGACCCCATCAAAGGAATTAATCTTATTTCACACTTTCTTCTAAATCTCCAGTAAAAAGGAACAGTTGAAGGTAAGATATTAGAGGAAATCAAATAAAACCATCAAATCAAATAGACATAAATTTATTTGATTTCATCTAATTCTCACTTTCAAAGACCTTGTAATTTTGGAAATCAACTTTTTATTTTTTATCAGAAAAGCTTAGAAAGAGGTATTGGAAGATAAGATATTGGAGGAAATCAAATAACACAAAAAAAATGTTGCATTTATTTAATGTCCTCCAATTCTCAATTTCCATACCCTAATTTTTATTAAATTAATTATTTTCCCTTAAAAAAAGAGGATTTGCTCTATATATTTGCAATTTGATATTACCAACAAATTTGTAATTTTATAGAAGAGTTAAGATGAGAAAAGGACCAAAAAACAAAAAATGCATGTCAGATTATTATTCCAAATCACAAGACTTGCATGGTTCTCATGCTTTTTGCATCCCTGACAAATAATTGCATTTTAGTTTGTTCCAAGGTATTTTCAATTTATAAATTTGAAGATTTTACATCAGGTTGGAAATAATACAGTACCATTCACACAATATAAATCTTTTTACAGTTATACTCTTTTTTATTTATTATTAAAAATAAATTCGCGTTAATGTAGGAACAAACTAAAATTTAGCAGCAGTTTAGTTAAAAATAAAAAATAAAGAAAAGTAAACAGGGTTTCTAGTTATTTTGTGCAGATAAAATAATTATTGAAAATAATAGCAGCCATTTAGAAATTTTCAAATAATCCTAGTGTAATAAAAACTTCACTTATCTCTCTTCAATATGGCATGTAAATGCAGAAGAGAACAAGTATACAATTGTTTTTCATTAATTTTTAAATATTTCCATATTATCTTATTATAAATTCCCACATTTTTTAGATGGTAGAGATTAAAGCTACTAATAGTTCAATTAATATTTTTTCTATTTTTTCTGGAGGTAGTTATAATATATTTTTTTCTTTATTTTACTAAAAGAAAAAAATGGTACATGCCATCCGCAGATCTACTTGATCTATTCTAACCGTTTACGAATAAATTTGCTGATTAGTGATTTCGACCGTTGGATTTGGAATTGGACATTGGATCCGGATATGAGAAAATTTGTATCCTCTGAGATTTCTCAATTTTTGCATGGCCGACGTGTCCAGTTCCTATTTGGGAATAGCGCAGGGGCAGTATTATTTGTGCTTTCCAATTCGTGCAAAACGTATTGAACGATTGAGATTTTTCAAGAAAACACGCAAAAGTTGAGATATCTCAGAGGATGTGAATTCCATTGAAAGTCGGTCTCTCAAATGTGGAGTGTGTATCCTCTGAGATATCTCAATTTTTGCATGACTGACGTGTCCAATGCCTATTCAGGGGAACGTAGGGGCCAATATTATTTGAGCTTTGAGATTTGTGCAGAATAAATTTGAACGATTGGGATATTTCAAAACATCACGCAAAGTTTGAGATATCTCAGAGGATGCAAATTCTCAAATGTGGGGGTTACCTGTTTCGATGTTGGTTATTTCAGATACTGTATAAGAAGCGAGTAGAAGAAATAGTTAAATATCAACCTGCTACACATAGATCTATAAATAAATAACACAGTTTTTAGTATGATGGTAGATGGCACAAATATTACTGTCCAGCTAATCCCCGTAATCCGTAACTATAACCCCACTAAGCAGGAAAAAAGAAAATTGAGACCGTATCATCCATCCAGAATTCACATCCTCTGCGGAGTTTTTACCTGCGGAGCTGTGCGGTGCTTTTAATCTGATCCGTTCGTTTTGATCGGAAGGACCAAATAAGATATTGGCACGAATCTCAAAACAAAATTAATACTGCCCCCTTCATCATCCCGTACACTCACCGACTGAGATTAAATATGGTCCGTCTGATTAGCTCCGCATGTAAAAACTTCACAGAGGATATTGGTCGCATCCATCTGGTCCAGGTAGAAAAAAGAAAAAAGAAAAATCCAAGGACAGTAT
The DNA here is from genome assembly GCA_964058825.1 of Carex arenaria. Taxonomy (NCBI): domain Eukaryota; kingdom Viridiplantae; phylum Streptophyta; class Magnoliopsida; order Poales; family Cyperaceae; genus Carex; species Carex arenaria. The sequence goes on along the minus strand of CAXKVW010001393.1, from coordinate 31,790 downwards.
AATACTTCCAGTCCGGGCGGAAAAAAAGAAAAAAAGAAAAATGACAAACATGGTATAATCCCGGACGATTGTTTAGAAACAGTCTAATTATATCTTGCTACTATTTTGAAAAAAAAAATACAACTCAATCCTTAGCTTTTGCAAAAGACGGAAGTTATTCAACTTTCAGGAATTGGCATTGAGTTTGATTTTTACATTGCGCATTTTTGCAAAAGACAAACAAAGAGATAAAATTAGCGGTCAAGTGCTACTGTTTCTAACATTAGGTTCAGGAACGGTATAATCCTTACTGTCTCTGATTTTCTTTTTCTTTTTTCCACCCGAACGGGATTATGTTACAGTTCTGATCTTTTTTTTTGCTTAGCGGGCTTACAAATTAGGCAGATGGAAAATTTTGTACAGTCTGCAGGCAGTTACGAAGCTAAGAATTTTTTAGAAGTAGGTGAACATATATAGTTGCAAAAAAAGAAAATCAACATAATATAATTTTTTTAAAGAAGTGGGAATAACCACCGATTTCTAATAAACTAGAAACTATTACAGAGTTAAGTACTGGTACCACCCTTATGGTACCACATATGCAAAACATAATGAAACATAACCTACTTGGGTATTACAAATCAAATGCCTAGCTGATACATAGTAACCACAAGAACAAAGGGCCACCGAATAGCAAAACCTGAACTGATAACCATAGAGGATTAAGCATAAAGGACCCTAACAAAATAGAAAATCCACAAGACACTAAAAACTGCAAACTAGCATTTATACCTTGAAGAAACAGCATCAGTCTTCACTGGCAGAACCTGTGCCTTGCAAGATAACATAAGCCTATCACCATCAAACACAAAACAGTTAAAAACCTGACAAGCAACAAATTATAAAAACAACCTCCATAATGCTACAAAATCAAAATAATATAAATGAACAGAGACACAACTAAGTCAAACGTTTATAACAAATATTCTTTTACATATAAAAAAATATATTAATGCGACAAAAAAAATACAAAATTAGTCGAACAGAGACACGACTTTGACTACTTTGACTGATTGAGATGTGAGCCGTCTTAAGTCAAAAAGCACAAAATTAATGGAACGCGCACAAACAAAATATAACCAACAAAATAAAGGCAGCGCATCCCAATACAGAGTTGCACCCATTTGCCTGAACTGGGTGGCCAATACTTATAAAGTGTGTTCTAGATCCCACCTATCAGCTTTTACTTTCTTAAACTGAACCAATACTTTGGTTCAATTCAGTTTAGAAAATTTTCAAATCCACTTCATGTGGAACCCAGACTTCACTTTTCAAATCCACTTCATGAGAAAAGTAAGAGTGAAAATCCCCTTTGGGTATGGGAAGAGAGAATTAATCCTAGCTGGATCACACCCTAGTTCCCCACTCCCACTTTTCTCTCTCTCTCTGTCACTTTCGTTCCTCTTTTAATTTTTGGCTTTCTCATTCACCTCGCATCTTCAAATCTCCCAAGAGCTGCACAAATCGTCGGCAAGTACCCTCTCATTCTGATGCAGAAGCGTTGGGACAGGATCGGCACGGCTCCGACAAGTTAATCCATGGATCTAGATCAGTTTTGAGTTCTTGACTTCTTGCTTGGTTAAATTTTTAGTTGGGGTATTGGACAGGATCTTGATCGTGGTTTCTGTGAATTTAATTTCTATGTTTCATATCAGACAGTGTGTGCTTGAATCTTTACCATCTGGTTTTGATTTGTAATATTTTAATATTTTAATCAGTACAACATGAATCGTGGTTTCTTGCAAACGAGCACCCAATAGGTGTGTTATGTGCAGAATGGATAGTGAATCAGTACAACACCTTCTGATTGACTGCTCGTTTGCAAGAGCGGTGCATGCCCTGCTCGGGTCAAGGATGGATCACATCACCGATACAACAAGATTAACGATGAAGGTGGTACTGGAAAGTGCAATGCCTAAACAACAACGGGCACTGCTACTCATTACACGATTCGTATTGTGGAGAGAACGCTGCTCCAGAATTTTTCGAGACAGAGACAAAGGAATAGAGGAATTGCTTGAAGAGATAAATTGGCACAGCACACACTCCGCATAATATGGGCTGCTGGATGGTTTTACCAGCATCTCAGGGAAGTAGCTGCTAACTGACAAGAGTACTGACAGCGATGGTCGGTACCGACATGATGCTGGTAAAGACCAGGAGAGTAGAGAAAATGCACTGCTTCACTGTACCGGTCTGGTATTAGCATAACTGGTACAAAAGAAAGTGACACGGACGTTCTACATCTTTTCAAATTAAGAGCTTTCAAACATTAGTTTCCTTTTTGATTTTTTACTTTAATACCCTTCATTTATATTCACAATTTATTTTTGTTTAGGTAGTAGCTTTTATTCAAGGCTCAAACTGCTTTGAGCAAATCTAATTTTTGTAGGCAGTGGATACACACTCAGTAACCGCATTTCCAATTATCAATTCAATATGGGCAAAGATCCATGTTTTTTCTCAAAAAAAAATATTTTAATATACTTCGGTTTGAACCAAAAAACCGAACAAACCGAAATAAAACTTTAGTTCAGTTCGGTTAATAGACTAAAACAGTTCGGTTTGGTTTTATTTTTGAAAACAGAATAAAATTTTAAACTGCCTAGTTCAGTTTGGTCTCAATCTAACTGAACCGATGAACACCCCTAAATTCAATTAGAACTGATCAAATTCAGCTAATTTCTAAGATGGTCTTCAGAAGTTTCCTCATCCATTGACGAATACGTACATTAGAATATACAAAAAATTGAAAACAAATGAAGTCAATTGACCTTAAAAAAAAATGAAGTCAATTGATTCCATTCAACAAGTGGATTCTACAAAAATGTTCCCACCGTAATCAGCAATAGAAAAATTAAATTTCCTCAAATGCATGCATCATCATCTTGTTCCTTGACCAAAAACAGAGCAATGCAGAACATTACTCCCCGCCTTTTTGCTCTCTTCCTCACTAATCTCTGCTTACATCTATCATCTGTAGCTAACGTACTCGGTCAATCTTGTGGCACCACCGGAAACTACACCATAAATAGCACATACAGTTCCAACCTCAACACACTCATCTCCTCCCTTTCAACAGAAGCAGTAGCAGAACAGGGTTTCTATAAAAATACAATTGGTACAGCACCCGACCAGATCTATGGTCTTGTCCTCTGTCGTGGCGACGTCAATTCTTCTAGTTGTGGCGGCTGCCTTAATCAATCCTTCCAAGATGTAATGAATCTATGCCCATACACAAAAGAAGCCATTAGTTACTACGACTACTGCCTCGTCAGGTACTCCAATCATCAGTTCCTCAACTCAACCGATAATTTGAACCAATTGATTTTATGGAACACCCAAAACTACATGAGTGGATGGGATCCATCGAATAATGTTTCGAAAAACAACTTCAACACTACATTAAATACATTATTTGGCAATGTCTCGGACCAAGCAGCTTATAACTCGAGAAAGCATTTTGGGACTGGTGTGATAAACATAACAGAATCATTGCCGGTGATCTATGGCTTGTCACAGTGCACGCCTGACTTTTCAAATACTACATGCCGTGCTTGTTTACAACACCTTATTGTTTTGATTCCAAAATATTTTAGCGGGAAGCAAGGTGGAAGAATTTTAGGAGTGAGATGCAGCCTGAGGTTTGAAATACACTAGTGGAAAAAGTACTTTTAGTATCGGTTATAAACGCCAATCAGTGTCGGACCTAGGGGCGACACTGATCCAGGCGACACAAATTTCAGGTTTAATCTGTATCGGTTCTACAACCGACACTGAAAGTTCTATTTTGTATCGGTTGTTTGCTATCAGGCGATACTAATGAGACTATTTGTATCGGTTATTTACAATTAACCGATACTATAAAGGCTATTTGTATCGGACCTTTTAATAGCCGACACTAATTGGTAACTATTAATATCGGTTTTTAACTAAAGAACCGACACTATTTTGATCATGATTCAATATATTAACAGCTGGATCTATTTCTTTTTTTTTATTTGCAAATTATTATTGTAATGACGTGGCTGCCACAAATTTATTGGCCAATAATATTCAACACACAACAATTCCAATTAATCATAATATACTATATCAAAATATCACTAAATAACACAGTAATCAAAGTATCAAATTTACAAGATCAAAGTAACTCATTATTATTCAACACTCAAAAGAACAGATCTAAAGAATTAAGCGAATACTAACAGAAGAACAAATCGATCTTGCACAAAACCTCAACCCATTATCAGACCTATCTACTCAGACTGGTGCATTTCTAACTGGTATGAACCGATACAGTGACCTGAGTGTTTCTCCGAGTCGCATCTTATTATCACTATGCAGGTTGATAACAACTCCTCATCCATTTTGTTGCATTCTTCCTCTGTAAATTAGCATTCATGCTCTTTCTCGCTTTCACATTCATCACCAAATGTAGGCCGGCTACAAAGAATTAGTAGAAGTGTATAGAAGGTTTAGTATTAGCAAAATAATTAAGATATAACCAAAGCGAAAAAACTTGGGCTGGCAATATAAGACAAGTAATTAAAGGCATTACCTAAATGCATTTAAGCAATAATAGCTTACCAAAATGCAAACATTACGGCTTATTTGTTATCCAGCATTACCTTTTTGACATATGTATGCAATATGGATAGTTTGGTGTAATTTACTAATTATCTTGTATATAATATCGTAATGTACTTTTTCACTTTGAAAGTTCTATCTTTTCAGTAATGATCATTTTTTACTTTGAAGGTTCTATTTTTTTTTTTTCCAGTAATGATCAGTCTTTCAAAAATCAAACAAGTACTTGAACCAACAGGTTCAATCATGACTGATGACAATTTGACAGGATATGTTGTACTGATACTGATACCAAAGAAACATATTTATGAAAAGTTGTATCTTCTCTTGCCACAAATTCCAGAAATTCCTCTGTATTTAAAGCGCTATCTGTACCTAACAATAATCACCCACTGCGCTTTCTAAAAATACAATTTAATCTAATTATAACATCTATTTTACCCAAAATACCCCTGCTGTGCACTATGCTGGAAATGCTAATTGAGTGAATGAAGTAAGCCATTCACAACTGTAAGGTTGTTATAAATGGTAAAAAAAAATATGCACTTACAAATTGGAATCTGAGACAAGGTTGAAAGAATAGTATCTTTAAGTTTTATGCCAAAAACAATTACTCACTGCATAAGATCCCAAACAATAATTAGCAGATTATTTTCAAATTAGCCCTTCAATAATATAATTATGACAAAATATTACTTACAGATAACTCAATGTCATAACTGATGTGACCAACAGAAAGATTTTTCTTTATCTGCTCTTGTATCTCAGAATCTGCACAAGAATGCAAAAATGTTGATATAAAATATTTCTAGTTAGAAGCAAAAGATTTTATTGTTCATCTCTACTTCAAAAATTACCCGCAAGAAATTCAAACTGATGGGTAAAACAGTACACAGACCGGTAAATCAATTTGTAAATCAATGAATCGACCTTTTTAATATAACTGATCCAAATTTTCACAAGATAAGGAATAACAAAAGGCCATATCATTACTTCTGAGTTAACAAGAAAGTATCACAAATTGTTCCACTAGAGCTTAACATAAAACTTCAAGTTGCAAAAGAAACCTTCAAACTTTTATTGAATTCACAGGATGGCCTTTCAGGAAGTTTATGATCAGCTCATTGACTTGGTCAGGGAATTGTTCCTGTGCAAAGTGAGCACCTTCAGGCATGTAACTAATCTCCAAATTTGTCACATATCCTGCAGCGCATGGACTATAGAATTAAAATTGGATTAATCAATTCAATCGTGTCAGGAAAATCAACAACCCGCACATGTTGTTTAACAGTTCAAGTTCTATAATTTCTCGCAATAAGCCGACAAGGCACAGGTCAGAGATAGGGGCTCGGCCTATGTCACATAAACAAATATTCACACAAAATTCTCAACGAAACATCGATTACTTCGCACAACAATTCGAACAATAATGCGACAGTTCAATTAGAGAGGAGCTCAGCTCCTATGTCATTACAAGGCATAAAGACTTTAAATAAAAAGGGATATGCTGAGTTACCAGAAAAATGCTCAATTTGTGCTTCATATAAGAAGGCCGGTACCAAGGCAGTAGCGTCACCTCACCTCACACCTTCCTCTTAACCTGAAATCACCGACAACAGAGAGATTAGCAAAAGTAAAAACCCAAACGGGTCTCAAACTGGAAAAATTCGAACAACAAGAAAGAGCGACAGAGAGATAGAGATAGAGAGATTTGGAGTTCTCCACACATGAAAGGCAAAATCAGTAACCAAATCTGTGAAACTTACTTGTTAACCACGTACCTATGCGCACCTGTTGAAGCACGATCGGTGCCGAGATTGAGAGGGGTCGAGGGGTGAGGGGCGACGCGCCTGGTGGCAGTGGCCGGTGCGACGAGACTGGTGGCGCCATAGGCTCGACCTGATGCTCAGAGAGCAGAGAATGAGAGGAGAGACGGAGAGCCCTAGAGGGAGGAAATGAGTAGTTGAGAGGAGAGCCCTAGACGGAGGAAATGAGGAGTTGAGAGGGGAGTTTAATTTGCTAAAATGAAAATGAAAGAGGTGACGCGCGAAATGAAACTAAGAACCCTAGCCAGCAGCGCGAAATGAAAATAAAAACCCTAATAATCAGTATCGGTTTAAAAAGAACCGATTCTAAAACCAATCGGTATCGGTTAAAAATATAACTGATACTAATATAGGGACTCTTTGTATCAGCTGTTAATAAACAGCCGATACAGATAGTCCAGAAACAATCTGTATCGGTTGTTTACTAACAACCGATACTAATAGATGACTTTTAGTATCGGTTCTTAGTAGACAACCGATACAAAAGTATTTGTGTCGGTTCTTTATTTATAGCCGACACAAATAGTGTAGTATTAGTGTCGGCTGAATATTGGAACCGATACAAAAGTTATTTTGTGTCATTTATTTTATAATAACCGATACAGAATGTATTCTGTATCGCCTGATTAACAAAACCGATACTATTAGGGCGACACTGAAAGTAGTTTTTCCACTAGTGATATACCCATTCTTTTCTGGAAATCCAGATAAAGTAGTAGGTACAATCTCGGGGACAGTAATACCGACTCCTCCAAGTAAAGGTGAATAGTCAACACCTGACTGCCTCTGTTATCTTTCATTTTTTTTCCTTAAAAATAAAGAGAAAGAAAACTGGGATTGAACTGTAACCAAATCCGAAGCCAGCCAGACTATAGTTGAAAGTGAACTAAACTGAATCCAACTTGTTGAACATTTACCACCTAATTTCGATTTTTTAAATGTGTTTATCCATCAGTTCCTTACAACTGTTGAATCTTTTTCTTCAGGAGGAAAGAGCAGGCGCCACATTACAATTATCAGGGTATCTGTGGGGTTGCTTATTATTGGCTGCTTCATCGTCTGTTTGTTAATCAGAAAACGGAGATATGCAGGTTTAGTTCTTTATACAGTTGAACAGTGCTTGTCAACATGTCCATTTGCATTACAAGGTTAGCTAACATTTTATATCTTCATTAATGATTTAGAAACCGAGATTTCTCAAGAAGAAAGAATGCTCGCAACTAACAATGAAACACTGGATCTATGGAGAAGAGAAAGAAATTCAGATTTTCCACTCTTTGATTTCAATCAAATAGCTAATGCGACAAGTAACTTCTTGTTAGACAATAAACTCGGTGAAGGTGGATTCGGACCCGTGTATAAGGTGCTTCTAGTTCCGATTTCCTTCCATCTCCATACTTCTTTCCTTTTTCTTTTCTTTTTTTCTTTATTCTAATTGTATTTTTTTTAGGTTTTAACCTTTAAGGCCAAGCTAGGCCCTTATTTTTTACTCAAAAAGAAGAAGGAAGAATTAGGTTTTATCATAATTCAAAGTTCTTCTTCTAGGGTGTGCTACAAGATGGACTTGAGATAGCTGTGAAGAGGCTTTCTTCATGTTCCGGTCAAGGTCTAGTTGAATTTAAAAATGAAGTCGAACTTATCGCAAAGTTGCAACACAGAAACTTAGTTCGGCTGGTCGGGTGGTGCATCCAAGGAAAGGAGAAAATATTGATTTATGAGTTTATGCCGAATAAGAGCTTAGACTATTTCATTTTTGGTATGTCTCTAAAAACCTATATATTATGAAAGGGTTTTTGTAATATTTTATCCTTTTTTGCCATAAGTTTCCATAAATTACAGGACTAGTTCCATTTTACATAACTCAGTTTTTTATTGATAAGTTTTGGGTTTTTTTTTTTTTAATTTGTACATGTGGGGTCATCTGTAATATATTACTGGGGTTGTTAGTTAGCAAACTAATTTTTAATCATGTAGTAATCTGAATTGGGAGGCCTAGCTCTCAGATCACAAGGTTTCTCTCTCTTCCATTCTAAGAAACTAATTAAGAAACTATTCACCCATAAGTTTCTTTATTATAACAGTAAACAGTTCAATATTTGACTCCTCATATTATAAAATTTTAATTAAAAACTAACAATTCAAGACCAAGGAAATTTTTGATGGTAACACCCGGTTTTTTTTTCTTCTATATATTTGTTGTATCACAGATAAAACAAGAGGTGAACTTCTAAATTGGGAAAAGCGTTTCGAGATAATTGAAGGCATTGCTCAAGGACTCTTATATCTCCACAGACACTCGAGGCTAAGAATTGTTCATAGAGATTTGAAAGCAAGCAACATTCTCTTGGACTCTGAAATGAATCCGAAGATATCAGATTTCGGATTGGCTCGGATTTTTAGCACAAAAGAGCTCCAAGCAAATACCAACAGGATAGTTGGGACTTTGTGAGTATATCGCCATATGCAAAATAAAAATTTGATAAATTTTATTTTATTGTAAACAAAGAGCATAATTCAAGTAGAAAAAGAAAATACTCGAATTAGAAATTTTAGTATTTCCCCCAAATATAAAACTAATTTAAGACAACAAAATTCAGATAATGACTGTAACAGTAACACCCTGTTGTTTTTTCTTCTATATATTTATCAGCGGTTACATAGCTCCAGAGTATGCATCAGAGGGTCTTTTCTCAATCAAATCAGATGTTTTCAGTTTTGGTGTATTGCTTCTGGAGATTGTTAGCAGCAAAAGGAATATTGGTCTCCACCAATATGGAGATTTTCTCAACCTCCTTGGATATGTAATTAAACATATAAAAATTAAGTTCATGTTGGTGTTGGTGTTGGTGTTTATAATATAATATTAATTCTTCTTTTCATTTTCAGACTTGGGATAGATGGAAAGGAGGAAACCTTCCAGAGCTAATTTCTCCTGTATTAACTGAAGCTCCACATAGACGACAGATAGAGAGATGCATCCATGTGGGATTATTGTGCGTACAAGAGAATCCAGCCGATCGACCTAACATGTCTGATGTGATCATGTTTCTTACCACTCCAAGTATAATTCTGCCAGACCCCAAGCAGCCGGCGTATTTCAATGTAAGAGGAACAGAGAACGGAGTCGAATCATGCTCAATAAATGATGTCACCCTTACCGACCCAGATGTTAGATGATGCTTAAATAGCAATTATCTTATTTAGGCAATTAATTAGTTTTTAAATTCTACATTTAAAAGTTGAAGTGGAATTTATCTAGAAAATTTGTTTTCAAGGAGAGGATAAAAAACTAGTTAGTGACATGACTAAGATTTAGAATACAGTTTTAACCTCCAGACAATTAATGGTTATTTCTCACGAGAGTATTTGCATGGGTACCTATTTTTAGCAATTTCATCCTCGTCTTTAAGAGGAAATCTTATATAGTTTTGGATTTGGATGAGGGGAGCATGGACACACACAGCTATTGAATGTAGAAATGCACAAAATTGTTTTGTACAATTTTTTCACCAATTGTAATTTCCTTTTGAGAGATTTTCCACTTGAAAATAGAGAGTTGGTTATTTTTCATAAATTAACGGCACCTTTCAATTTCTTTCCTTTGCCTCTTCGCTTGACCTAAATGCGCAAGAAAATGGATTCTTCACCAATTCACTGGTTAATGATCTCAATCATTGGATTCGGTATCAGACAGTGGATCCGGATGGGGAATATTCGGTTCAAATGGAGAATATTTGGGAAATAAATCTGCTGTTATTCCAAAGAAATAACAGGAACATATGATTCTGATGTCAACCATTCAATTTTTCCACGCGCGAATCTCAACGAAGAAACTTTTTTATGCGAGCATCTCAATGAAGATCAATAGTTGGAATCGGAATAACGGCAGATTTATTTCCATTTTTTTATGGAATCATCGCAGAGTCGGTCCCTCAAAGGTGGGTTTCCAGTTTCAATGTTGTTTCTTTCAATTACTGTATATGAAGCGGGTGAACAACATCAAGTCCTACCGTCTGTTACAATCCTGTGTGTATTTAAGAAATAGCCAATGCCCTCCCTGTTCTCACATTACCCCTTTCAATACATAAATGACTTACATTATTCACTATTTCACTGTCTGCCTACAGGCTACAGTGCCTAAACCATAGTAGCACTTCCTCCAATGCTCTGTGTGCCAGCAGCCAAGGAGGGACCTTGTCCTTAAAAATCACCTCATTGCGTTGTCGCCATAAACACCAAAGAACAGCCATGACACCGGTTGCCCAGGCACGCTTTTCTTGCCCTCCTGTTGCCTTGTGCTTTCTCCATGATTCTTCTCATGTGGAATGTACCGAGTTAGAAACTTGTACCAATGCTTCTCCTACCAGGTCCCAAACCCGCTTAGTATATTTACACTGAAATAGCAAATGGAAGGCTGTCTCCATTTGACATTCATTGCACGTAACACATTTTGTTTCACATATAATTTCCCTCTGTGTCAGGATATATATCATGGGTAAGAAGTCTGGTTTTTAGTAGGAGGTATGTGAAAATCTTGACCTTTTGATTTGTGGAACCCATGCCTGCCAACTCTCCATGCAGCCCCATCGCATCTTACCCCCATCTACCATTATTATTTTATAGAGTCATGCCGCTGTGTACTTACATTGGTTTAATTAGGAGACATGATTATTCCTTTTTTATTTGACTTGTATAATATTTGTATATATGAGCAGGGGTGGATCCAGGATTTTCATCGGAGAGGGGGGGTGGCAAAAAAATATCAAATTGGGTTTAAATAGCTAATCGGATTTAAACCCATTAACTAATTGAATATTTGATAAAAAAATAATGATTTATCTTATACTTTATAATGCTCTGACTTGTAATTTATGATATTCTGACTTATAATTATAATTACCAATCATATTTCAAGAAATTTATTTTAATTTTAACTATAAATTTAATCCGAATTACTAATTAAACATTTAGAGGGGGGCAAAAAAATTTCCGGGGGTGGGGGGGAGCGGGGGGCAAAGCTAGTCGGAACCGATAAATCTCTACTAAAACTCAAAATCCAGGGGTGCGGCTGCTCCCTCCTGGAATACATTGGGTCCGCCCCTGTATATGAGTAGAACTAGGGTGCTCCTAGGAGTACCAAGCCCCTTTATACTATTAACTCTAAAACTTATTGGATTAACTTCGAACGATGAATCCAAACTGTTGAAATCCTTCTACCTTACGAGTGATGTGTCTACATGTGAAAATTTTAAAATTTCGAATTAATTTATTATAAAGTAAAGTGGTCAAAATTAGAAGGTTTCTAAATTAATTTTAATGCATTCATTTTTTGGAAGTCTTTTGAACATTTGACTTTATACTAAATTAATTCAAAACTTTAAAATTTTCACATGTAAACGCATCACTCGTAAGGTAGAAGGATTTTAACGGTTTAGATTCGTCATTCGAAGTTAATCGGATATGTTTTAGAGTTAAGAGTACAAAGAGACTTGGTACTCCTAGGAGCACCTTAGTTCTACTCTTGTATATATTCTTACCAAGAAAAAAAGATTGCCAGGATACATATATAAATGATTAGAAAAATGAATTGTTGATGTCCTTTATCAATTATATTATCTGAAAGCTTCGTCGTACAATAAAAAATGCTACTTTTCTGGGCTCTAACTGCAAAAATTCAGCTCCAGTACTGAATTCAATCTCAATGGCTTCATTGGTAGTTAATTGTGTATTAATTGTTAGCATCTTAACATGAATTAGCAATTTTAGTAATTAAGGTACTGAATTTGACTACTATACTGTTCAGTGAAGTACATGTTAGGAGATGGAGTTTGTTTATATTCTTAAATTTCTATTTGTATTTGGCAACAGTTGCTATATATTCTGTGGACAATTTGACTACAAGACCTGGTACTTAGTTAGTTGATTACTAATTACTCTGGTACTTCGAAGACAATTGATGTAGTATGATTTTTATATGTTCATTGATATTTTTCCTGTAGTGTGAAAGTGATCCAAATTAATTAATTAGTACATCTTTAATTGGTTTATATATAGGTGCAGGGTTCTTGTGTCATGAATTAACAATTTTAGTAGTTTAGGTACATAATGACTATATAACATATGTTTATCCTTGTTTGAGTGTGTTATATACAATTAATATATAAATTTTGGTGTGATTTGAAATTTATTTGGACGTCATTATTATCAATCAAAAGGACGTTAAAATAAATTCATTAAAAAAATATATAATCTTTCATGAATGGTCCATAGCAAAAATAAAATAAAATAATTTTGGTAAAAATTGTCAAATATATATAAAAAAAATACTACAAAAGTCTGTATATACTAAATAACTCTAAAAATATAACACATTACAAAAATATTGGAAAATAGAACATACAAATTTAATGGTTCTTATGGCAGTTCAATAACTAAAAGCTGACAACTTCAATGGAGCATTTGAATGTGCATACACCTAAAAGAAGATTAATTTGGGATTAAGAATATAATTATTTAAACGGGCATTAACAATTTGGAAATTATCAATTAGTGAAAAAAAACAAATTTCATCTAAGAATAGTTAGAACAACAAGGAACAACAACCTTACAAATAAATACTTTACTTATTTCTCTTCAACGTGGCATGCAAATGCAGAAGAGAACAAGTATGCAATTGTTTTTCATTAATTTTTAAATATTTCCAAATTATCTTATTCTGAATTCCCACATTTTTTAGATGGTAGAGATTAAAGCTACTAATAGTTCAATTAATATATTTTTTTTTTCTTGTAGGTAATTATAATATTTTTTTTCCTTATTTCACTAAAAGAAAAAAGTGGGACATGTCATCCACAATCCGCTTGATCTATTCTAAATTTGCAAATAAATCCAATGATAAGTGATCTCGACCGTTGAATTTGGAATCGGACAGTGGATCCGGATATGAGAATATTCGGTTCAAATGGAGAATGGCATGTGGGTTTTATTTTTTGTTGGAATCATTGAAAAGTCGGTCCCTCAAATATGGGCTACCTGTTTCGATCTTGGTTCTTTCAGATACTGTATATGAAGCGGGTGGAAGAAATAGTTAAATATCGACCTGCTACACATAGATCTATAAATAAAATAACATAGTTTTTAATATGATGGTAGATCTATAATTTTCAGCTGCTTCGTAATGTAATAGTGTATAACTATAATTCTTCCAAAAATGTTAAAATTTTAACCAAGAAGCAGAATAAAAAAAGATTGCTGCACATAAAATTATAAGTAAAATGTCTAAAAAAAATAGCGGACGGCCGCAAATTAGGAGAGATAATTGTTTCTTTTTTTTATTTTACTTGTATAATATCTGTATATATCGTTACTAAGTAAAAAATTGCTATAGTCCATATAAATTATTAGAAAAATTAAATGTTGATGTCCTGTTCCAATTTATCTGTTCTAGAAAATACAACTTTTCTGGGTTCTACCAACAAAAATTTAGGTCCACAGATCAAATGGGAATCTCAATGGCGTCAATGCAACCGATTTTTTTATTAATCGAAAATAAAAATAAAAAAATATCGCAAAAGAGTTGTGTTTTGATGGAAAATTGGAATATAGGAAAAACGAAATTTATTATCTTGTCCCATAGACGGTACAAATATTATTGTCTAGCTAATCCTCGCAAATCCGCAACTATATAACCCCACTAAGTAGAAAAAAAAAAGTTGAGACCGTATCATCCATTCCGTCCGGGCAAAAAAAAAAATCCAAGGACAATATAATACTTCGAGTCCCGGCAGGAAAAGAAAAAAAAGAAAAATGACAAACATGGTATAATCCAGGACGATTGTTTAGAAACAGTCTAATTATATATCTTGCTACTATTTTGAAAAAAAAAAAAAAAAAAAAACTACAACTCAATCCTTAGCTTTTGCAAAAGACGGAAGTTATTCAACTTTCAGTAATTAGCATTAGTTTGATTTTTACATTGCGCATTTTTGCAAAAGACAAACAAAGAGATGAAATTAGCGGTTAAGTGCTACTGTTTCTAACATTAGGTTCAGGAACGGTATAATCCTTACTGTCCCTGATTTTTCTTTTTCTTTTTTTCCACCGAACAAGATTATGTTACAGTTCTGATTTTTTTTTCTTCTTAGCGGGCATACAAATTAGGCGGACAGAAAATTTTGTACAATCTGCAGACAGTGGCGACTGGCGAAGCTAAGAATTTTTTAGAAGTACGTGAACATATATAGTTGCAAAAAAATATCAACATAATATAATTTTTTTTTAAAGAAGTGGGAATAACCACCAATTTCCAATAAACTAGAAACCATTACAGAGTTAAGTACTGATACCACCCTTATGGTACCACCTATGCAAAACATAATGAAACAGAACCTACTTAGATATTACAAGTCAAATACCAAGCTGATACATAGTAACCACAAGAACAAAGTGCCACCGAATAGCAAAACCAGAACTGACAACCATAGAGGATTAAGCATTAAGAACCCTAACAAAACAGAAAATCCACAAGACACTAAAAACTGCAAAATAGCATTTGTACCTTGAAGAAACAGCATCAGTCTTCACTGGCAGAACCTGTGCCTTGCAAGATAACATAAGCCTATCACCATCAAACACAAAACAGCTAAAAACCTGACAAGCAACAAATTTACAAAAACAACCTCCATAATGCTACAAAATCAAAATAATTTGAATGAACAGAGACACGACTAAGTCAAACGTTTATAACAAACATTATTTTGCGTATAAAAAAATATATTAATGCTACAAAAAAATGCAAAATTAGTTGAACAGAGTCACGACTTTGACTGATTAAGATGTGAGTCGTCTTAAGTCAAAAAGCACAAAATTAATCGAACGCGCCACAAAATTAATAAAGGCAGCGCACCCCAATAAAGAGTTGCAGCCATTTGCCTGAACTGGGTGCAAAATACTTATAAAGGGTGTTCTAGGTCCCACCTATCAGCTTTTACTTTCGATTTTCAATTGAAATGCCAAAGAACAAAAGAATTAAATTGGACTACGGTTCGGGTTTTTTTAGTTAAACGGGTTGGCTCAGTTCACTTTCTTAAACCGGACTAATACTTTGGTTCAATTCAGTTTAAATATTTTCAAACCCACTTCCTGTGGGAACTCAAGACTTCACTTTTCTCTCCCTCTTTTGCTCTTTTAATTAATTCTAGCTGGTCCCACCCTAGTTCCCCACTCCCAGTTTTATCTCTTCCTTTCACTTTCGTTCCTCTTTTTTAATTTTTGGCTTTCTCATTCACCTCGCGTCTTCAAATCTCCCAAGAGCTGCACAAATTGTCGGCAAGTACCCTCTCCGACAAGTTAATCCATGGATCTTGATCAGTTTTGAGTTCTTGACTTCTTGCTTGGTTAAATTTTTAATTGAGATATTGGACGGGATCTTGATCGTGCTTGAATCTTTACCATCTAGTTTTGATTTGTAATATTTTAATATTTTAATATACTTCAGTTTCAACCGAAAAATCAAACAAACCGGAATAAAATTTTGGTTAAGTGGCTAAATGGTTCGGTTCGGTTTTATTTTTGAAATTGGAATAAAACTTTAGGCAGGCTGCCTAGTTCGGTTCGGTTTCTGAACCGATGGGCGCCCCTAGGTTCAATTAGGAACTGATCAAATTCAGCTAATTTCTAAGATGGTCTTCAGAAGTTTCCTCATCCATTAACGAATACATACATCAGAGTACACAAAAAAATTGAAAACAAATGAAGTCAATTGACCTTAAAAAAAAATGAAGTCAATTGACTCCATTAAAAAAAAATGTAGCCAACTGGCGTAGCTTTCTGCAAAAATGTTCCCACTGTAATCAGCAATAGAACAATTAAATTTCCTCGAGTGCATGCATCATCATCTTGTTCCTTGACCAAAAGCAGAGCAATGCAGAACATTACTCCCCGCCTTTTTGCTCTCTTCCTCACTAATCTCTGCTTACATCTATCATCTGCAACTGACTTTTACTACTATTCTTGCGGCACCACCGGCAACTACACCGTAAATAGCACATACAGTTCCAACCTCAAGACACTCACCTCCTCCCTTTCAACAGAAGCAGTAGCAGAACAGGGTTTCTCTGAAAAAACAATTGGTACAGCACCGGACCAGATCTATGGTCTTGTCCTCTGTCGTGGCGACACCGATTCTTATTATTGCGGCAACTGCCTTAATCAATCCTTCACAGAAGCAATAATACTATGCCCATACACAAAAGAAGCCACTATATACTCTGACTTCTGCCTCCTCAGGTACTCCAACCAGCAGTTCCTCAACTCAACTGATAATTTGAACCAACTCAGTGTGTGGAACCCAAACGTGATGAGCAGTATAATTAGTGGAAGGGATCCATCGAATAATGTTACGGAAAACAACTTCAACACTACGGTGAATACATTATTTAGCAGTATCTCAGACTGGGCAGCTTATAACTCGAGCAAGCGTTTTGGGACTGGTGTGATAAACATAACAGAATCATCATTGCCGGCGATCTATGGCTTGTCACAGTGCACGCCTGAATTTTCAAATAAAGCATGCCATGCTTGTTTACAAGACCTTATTGATCAGATTCTAAAATATTCTAGCCAGAAGCAAGGTGGAAGAATTTCAGGAGTGAGATGCAGCCTGAGGTATGAAATAAACCCCTTTTTTTACGGAAATCCAGATAAAGAAATACGTTCAATCTCGGGGATAGTAATACCAACTCCTCCAGAATCTGGTAACCAGCCAATTCAGCCTCCTCCTCCTCCAATGTATTCAACATCTAGCCCCAGTAAAGGTGAATATTCAACACCTGATTGCCTCTGTTATCTTTCATTTTTTTTTCTTAAAAATTAAAAGAGAAAGAAAACTGGAATATCTTCAATTCTGATATATATTCTTCAAGATATAAGAATGAATTTGGGTACTATTGTTTGTCAGGGAAGGTAGGATAAGTATTCCGAGTGATTAGCTTCAGCTGTTAATTTAAAATCCTCAATATAAAATAGTCTAATTAATATATAAATACAAGTTTTCACATAGGAGTTGGGGATCTTTTTAATGTATATTAAAAAGACCCTTAATTCCTATGACATACTGTCCTGCATAGACATTTACAGAGACGTAACGACTCACTCGGAAGCACAGGGGATTGGGGCCTAGGTAATTAAACCGTTTGAATGTTTGGTATAGGTGACCATATGTGTGTGTGTGTGTGTGTGTAGGAGGAAGCTAAAAGCCGAATTTGTAATTGATGGGTACAAAAATAAAAAGCCACATTAACCCTATCTGATCTGGTCCTGAACTGTTCCTTTTCTGCAACACTACCGGTATCTACATTTGTGGTACTTAATCAAATCATTTGAAGAGCAAAGACATCAAACAACAAAACTTGCTTAAACAAAAAAAGAGAAGGTTGACCTACGTAGTAGAATTTAGATGAGATACCATAATGCAGAACCAAACCCCAAATTACATAAACACCTACCTCAAAAATGTTGTCTTAACAGTCCATGGTACGTGCTAACCTTAATCTGACAGGCCTGTTGTACTCTGGAATAATCCAACCTCTACCCTAGCTGTAACTGTAAATTAGTAAATTACCCAGAGATAAAAACTGTTTTGCAATCCAACTAACCCAGAGACTATAGTTGAAAGTGAACTAAACTGAATCCAACTTGATGAACATTTGCCACCTAATTTCGACTTTTTTAATGTGTTTATCCATCAGTTCCTTACAACTGTTGAATCTTTTTCTTCAGTCCTCATCTATGCAAAATTGAAAAAGAATTAAGCTATTGAATATTGGTTATTTTAACCCCACAAATTTCTTCAGGAGGAAAGAGCAGGCGCCTCATTATAATCATCAGTGTATCTGTGGCGTTGCTTATTATTGGCTGCTTCATCGTCTGTTTGTTAATCAGAAAAAGGAGATATGCAGGTTTAGGTCTTTATATCAGTGCTTGTCAACATGTCCATTTGCATTACAAAAGTTAGCTAACATTTTATATCTTCATTAATGATTTAGAAACTAAGATTTCTCAAGAAGAACGAATGCTCGCAACTAACAATGAAACACTGGATCTATGGAGAAGAGAAAGAAATTCAGATGTTCCACTCTTTGATTTCAATCAAATAGCTAATGCGACAAGTAATTTCTCGTTAGACAATAAACTTGGCGAAGGTGGATTCGGACCCGTGTATAAGGTGCTTCCTATTTCCTTCCATCTCCATACTTCTTTCCTTTTTCTCTTTTTTTTATTTATTCTAATTGTATTTTTTTAAGACAAAGAAATGTCATCAGTAAAAGAACCGACAAATTATAAAATGCATGAAAATACTTTATGATGAAATTAAAAGTGCAATTAGGTTTTAACCTTTAAGGCCTAGCTAGGCCCTTATTTTTTACTAAAAAAAAGAAGGAAGAATTACGTTTTATCATAATTCAAAGTTCTTCTTCTAGGGTGTGCTACAAGATGGACTTGAGATAGCTGTGAAGAGGCTTTCTTCATGTTCCGGTCAAGGTCTAGTTGAATTTAAAAATGAAGTCGAACTTATCGCAAAGTTGCAACACAGAAACTTAGTCCGGCTGGTGGGGTGGTGCATCCAAGGAGAGGAGAAAATATTGATTTATGAGTTTATGCCCAATAAGAGCTTAGACTATTTCATTTTCGGTACGTATGTCTCTAAAAACCTATATATTATGAAAGTGTTTTTGTAATATTTTATCCTTTTTTCCATAAGTTTCCATAGATTATAGTACTAGTTCCATTTTACATAACTCAGTTCTTTATTGATAAGTTTTGGGTTTTTTTTTCTTTTTAATTAGTACATGTGGGGTCATCTGTAATATATTACTGGGGTTGTTAGTTAGCAAACTAATTTTTAATCATGTAGTTATCTGATCAATTGGGAGGCCTAGCTCTCAGATCACAAGGTTTCTCTCTCTTCCATTCTTAGAAATTAATTAAGAAACTATTCACCCATAAGTTTCTTAATTTATATTTGACTCCTCATATTATAAAACTTTAATTAAAAACTAACAATTCAAGACCAAGGAAATTTTTTATGGTAACACCCTGATGTTTTTTCTTCTTTTGCATATATATTTGATGTATCACAGATAAAACAAGAGGAGAACTTCTAAATTGGGAAAGGCGTTTTGAGATAATTGAAGGCATTGCTCAAGGACTCTTATATCTCCACAAACACTCGAGGCTAAGAATTATTCACAGAGATTTGAAAGCAAGCAACATTCTCTTGGACTCTGAAATGAATCCGAAGATATCAGATTTTGGATTGGCTCGGATTTTTAGCTCAAAAGAGCTCCAAGCAAATACCAACAGGGTAGTTGGGACTCGGTGAGTATAGTTCAAGTAGAAAATTTTGATAAATTTTATTTTATTGTAAACAAAGAGCATAGTTCAAGTAGAAAAAGAATATACTAGAATTAGAAATTTTAGTATTTCCCCAAAAGATAAAATTAATTTAAGACAACAAAATTTAGATAATGATAATGATGGTAACACCCTGTTGTTTTTTCTTCTCTATATTTATCAGCGGTTACATGGCTCCAGAGTATATATCAGAGGGTCTTTTCTCAAACAAATCAGATGTTTTCAGCTTTGGTGTATTGCTTCTGGAGATTGTTAGCGGCAAAAAGAATATTGGTCGCCACCAATATGGAGATTTTCCCAGCCTCCTTGGATATGTAATTAAACATATAAAAATTAAGTTCATGTTGGTGTTGGTGTTGATAATATAATATTAATTCTTCTTTTCATTTTCAGGCTTGGGATAGATGGAAAGGAGGAAACATTTCAGAGCTAATTTCTCCTGTATTAACTGAAGCTCCCCATAGACGACAGATAGAGAGATGCATCCATGTTGGATTATTGTGCGTACAAGAGAATCCAGCCGATCGACCTACCATGTCTGATGTGATCATGTTTCTTACCACAGCAAGTATAATTCTGCCAGATCCCAAGCAGACGACGTATTTCAATGTAAGAGTAACAGAGAACGGAGTCGAATCATGCTCAATAAATGATGTCACCTTGACCGACCCGGATGTTAGATGATGCTTAAATACCAATTATCTTATTTAGGCAATTAATTAGTTTTTAAATTCTACATTTAAAAGTTGAAGTGGAATTTATCTACAAAATTTATTTTAAAGGCGAGGATAAAAAACGACTAGTTAGTGCCATGACTAAGATTTAGAATACACTTTTATCTTCGAGACAATTAATGGTTATTTCTTACGGGAGTATTTGCGTGGGTACCTATTGTTTAGCAATTTCATCATCGTCTTTAAAACAAAGTCTTATATAGTGTTGGATTTCGATGCGGGGAGCATGGACACAGAGCTATTGAATGTAGAACACAGATTTGTTTTTGACAATTTTTTCGCCAATTGTAATTTCCTTTTGAGAGATTTTCCACTTGAAAATAGAGAGTTTGTTATTTTTCATAAATTAACGACATCTTTCAATTTGTTTCCTTTGCCTCTTCGCTTGACCTAAATGCACAAGACAATGGATTCTTTGCCAATTCACTGGTTAATGATCTCAATTCTCAACTGTTGGATTTAGTATCGGACAGTGGTTCCAGATGGGGAATATTCGGTTCAATTTGAGAATGGGGTGTTTTTTGGGAAATAAATATGCTGTTATTCCAAACGAATAACAGGAACATATGATTCCGATCTCAACCACAAGTTTTCCATGCGCGAATCTCAATGAAGAAAAATTTTCATGCGAGCATCTCAACGAAGATCCGTTTATTTATGGAATCATCGTAGATTGGTAGATGTTGTTTCTTTCAGTTCCTGTAAATGTCATCTCGCTATACATGAATATATAGATAAGACAGTTTATAGGAGGATATATGGTAGATCTGATTTGGGCCAATAAAATGACTTACATTAAAGTATTAAACACCAAAGAACAGTCATGACACCGGTTGCCCAGGCACGCTTTTCTTGCCCGTTGCCTTGTGCTTTCTCCATGATTCTTGATCATGTCGAGTGTACCGAGTTAGAATTTAGAAACTTGTACCAGTGCTTTTCCTACCAGGTCCCAAACCCGCTTAGTATATGTACACTGAAATACATAACACACTTTGTTTCACATATGATTTCCCTCTGTGTCAGGATATCATGGGTAAGAACTCTCCATGTAACCCCATCCAGCATTATTTTGTAGAGTGATGTCGCTGTGTACTTACATTGGTTGAATATATTCTTACCAAGAAAAAAAGATTGCTAGGATACATATATAAATGATTAGAAAAATGAATTTTTGATGTCCTTTATCAATTATATTATCTGAAAGAAATAACTTTGTCGCAAAAGAATTAATTAGCTTCATCGTACAATAAAAAATGCCACTTTTCGGGTCTCTAACTGCAAAAATTCAGCTCCAGTGAATTCAATGTCAATTGCTTCATTGGTAGTTAATTGTGTATTGTTAGCATCTTTCTTTAGCACGTGTCGTGCACGCGCCAGATTCTCACGTGTCGGGCACGCACGCACTTTTTCCATCGCTTGGGACAAGATTACAAGACCGGTTAAGGAAGGTGCTTGGTTACAAAGCTAAATGAAGTGCTACTAATGAAGAATCTGTTCCGTCTGGCCTCAAATGCTGATTTTCTATGGATTAAAAGTTTACTCTGGCACTTAAAAAAGGGTGTATATATATAGATGCATGATTTTCTGGTGATCCATCATGAATTTGAGAGAATCTCTACTGCCAATGGTGGGCTGGAGCATCGGAGACGGCTCGGGGCCGGTGTACCGCACTGGGCCAACGGCCAGTTTCCTTACCAGTCAGGATAAGACACTGATTCTGAGGGACCTTATCATTGTAGTACATGTTAGGAGATGGAATTTGTTTATTTTCTTAAACTTCTATTTGTACTTGGCAACAGTTGCTATTCTGTGGACAATTTGACTACAAGACGCTGGTAATTAGTTAGTTAATTACTAATTACGTACTCTGGTACTTTGGAGACAATTAATGTAGTATGATTTTTATATGTTCATTGATATTTTTCCTGTAGTGTGAAAGTGATCAAAAATAATTAATTAGTGCTTCTTTAATTGTGGCATGAATTAACAATTTTAGTAGTTAAGGTACTGATGACTATATAACATATGTTTATCCATTGTTTGAGTGTGTTATATACAATTAATATATAAATTTTGGTGTGATTTGAAATTTATTTGGACGTCATTATTATCAATCAAAAGGATGTTAAAAAAAATTCATTAAAAAATATATCATTTTTCATGAATGTTCGATAACAAAAATAAAATAAAATAATTTTGGTAAAAATTGTCAAATATATATAAAAAAAATACTACAAAAGTCTGTATACACTAAATAACTCTAAAAATATAGCAAATTACAAAAATATTGGAAAATAGAACATACAAATTTAATGGTTCGTATGGCAGTTCAATAACTAAAAGCTGACAACTTCAATGGAGCATTTGAATGTGCATACAACTAAAAGAAGATTAATTTGGGATTAAGAATGTAATTATTTAAACGGGAATTAACAATTTGGAAATTATCAATTAGTGAAAAAAAAATTTCATCTAAAGAATAGCTAGAACAACAAGGAACAACAACCAGTAGTGCAAACATTTTAAAAATAAATACTTCACTTATCCCTCTTGAACGTGACATGCAAATGCAGAAGAGAACAAGTATGCAATTGTTTTTCATTAATTTTTAAATATTTCCAAATTGCCTTATTCTGAGTTTCCACATTTTTTAGATGATAGAGATTAAAGCTACTAATAGTTCTATTAATATATTTTTTTATTTTTCTTGGAGGTAATTATAATATTTTTTTTTCCTTATTTCACTAAAAGAAAAAAGTGGGACATGCCATCCGCAATCCGCTTGATCTATTCTAAATTTGCAAATAAATTCAATGATTAGTGATCTCGACCGTTGAATTTGGAATCGGACAGTGGATCCGGATACGAGAATATTCGGTTCAAATGGACAATGGCGTGTGGGTTTTTTTTTTGTTGGAATCATTGAAAAGTCGGTCCCTCAAATGTGGGCTACCTATTTCGATCTTGGTTCTTTCAGATACTGTATATGAAGCGGGTGGAAGAAATAGTTAAATATCGACCTGCTACACATAGATCTATAAATAAAATAACATAGTTTTTAGTATGATGGTAGGTCTATAATTTTAACCTGCTTCGTAATCTAATAGTGTATAACTATAATTCTTCCAAAAATGTTAAAAATTAAACGAAGAAGCAGAATAAAAAAAGATTGCTGCACATATATAAAATTACAAGTAAAATGTCTAAAAAAAATTGCGGACGGCCGCAAATTAGGAGAGATAATTGTTTCTTTTTTTATTTCACTTGTATAATATTTGTATATATCGTTACTAAGTAAAATAATTGCTATAGTCCATATAAATTATTAGAAAAATTAAATGTTGATGCCCTGTTCCAATTTGCCTGTTCTATAAAATACTACTTTCCTGGATTCTAACAGTAAAAATTTAGCTCCATAGATCAAATGGGAATCTCCATGGCATCAATGCCACCGGTCTTTTTATTAATCGAAAATAAAAATGAAAAATATCATGAAAGGGTGGCGTAAAATCGAGTTATATATAGAAAAAAACAGAATTAATTATCTCGTCTCACGAACGGTACAAATATTACTGTCCAGCTAATCTCTGCTAATCTGCAATCATAACCTCGCTAAACAGGAAAAAAAATTTGAGACGGTATCATCCATCTGGTCCAGGCAGAAAAAAAAAAGAAAAAAGAAAAATTCAAGGACAGTATAATACTTCCAGTCCGGACGGAAAAAAAAAGAAAAGAAAAATGACAAACCTGGTATAATCCAGGATGATTGTTTAGAAACAGTCTAATTATATCTTGCTACTATGTTGAAAAAAAAATATACAACTCAATCTTTTTTTTTTCTTTTGGTTGAAATTGCCCTTAGGCTTCTTTATTAAAACAGTAGAGATTACACACATAACAGATTACAGACGTGAACTCCAGTCATCCCTACTACAAGCTACTATCATTACATTTACTGGTACAGCAAAATGCTAATTTGGTGGATTTATTGTCAGAGGTTGGAGAAGAGCGGGTAAGTGAATCCTTGATATGCAAATTGCCCTGATCGTGCCAAGTTCGTTAGAAGATGGGCCTTGTGACTGTGATTATCATATCTTGGTTTGAACTCACACCTAAAACCCCCATTTGACTTTAGAATCTGTATTATGCATACCAGTTCTGTATATGAGCGCCAGTCCACTGCATTTACAGCCAGATAACTTGCCTTAGGTTGTATCACTTTAACCAACAACTCTGTGTCCGTGAAGAAGGTGCAGTTCTCAATTTGTAGCGACTCTGCTGTTCGAATTTCCATGAGTAATTCTTCCGTCTCCATGCGAAAGGGTGATATCCCTTTTTCAAAAGGCTTCCTATCATATCTGATCAATTGTTGGTGATTCTCCAGAATGCATGCTGCCCCTCCTTTGCCACCTTGGTCAAAGGAGCCGTCGGACCAGCAAATACATGACGCCAAGCTCACCCCAGATAATGATTTAAAGATTATTTCAGATGAGCCCCTGTGCCAATTTAGCATGCCCTTAGGTACTGGCAACTGGTTGCAGGACACCTGCCTCAAAGTAGAACATGGATTGCAAACAGTTCTATTGAAGATTTGCGAGCCTCTCGATTTCCAAATTTGCCAAGCCAGTGACATAAATAGTGCAATTTGCATCAGTTGCAGATCCCTCCAAAGGTAAGCTAAGACTCCTGAAATAGAATTCTGAGGTAAGGTGTCAATACGCAAACCATGTAGCCCTTGCATGCTGGCATATATAGAAATAGTAAATGGAAAATGTCTTCATGTGAGGCCTTGCAAATTTGACATTCAGGATGTACATTTTGTAGTCGCGTTGCCAGTTCAACTGATGTAGGGAGGCCTCTATTGAGAATTTTCCAAAAGAAGACCCTGATTTTGGCAAAATTCCTTCATTGTACCAGATTTTTTTCCACAGAAAATTAGCATTGTCATCCGGTACCAGTCTTACAACGGCCTGTAGCTGGTATATCTTTTTGTATGCCCTTTTGACCTAGAATAAACCATTTCTCGCCCAAGTAAACATGAGTCTGTCTTCAACCCCGGAATATAATATTTTGTTTCTTAGCTCATCCTCAATCTCCAATGCTAATTGATCACCAAAAAACTCAACTAACCTGTTCATGTCCCATGACTGATTAGCAAAGTTGAAAAGGCATTGTACCCTGAGATGTGTTTGTAAACGCCCAACCTGCACATCTTCTTGCCAATTTCTAAACCAAGGCTGTCCAAAAATTTGGCATTTATACCATCCCGAAGGACCCATCGCCTTCCAAAATCTTGTGCACGGTTCAATCTGTGAGGTGCACAACTCAATCCTTAGCTTTTGCAAAAGACGGAAGTTATTCAACTTTCAGGAATTATCATTGAGTTTGATTTTTACATTGCGTATTTTTGCAAAAGACAAACAAAAGGATGAAATGAGCTGTCAAGTGCTCTACTGTTTCTGACATTAGGTTCAGGAACGGTATAAACTTTACCGTCTCTGATTTTTTTTTCTGTTTGCGGGCTTACAGATTAGACGGACGGCAAATTTTGTACAGTCCATGTGTAAGGTCCTTGACCTCACGAAGCTCAATTAGGATACTCTCAAACACAATTTAAGATGAAGACTCAAATTGAAACAAAAAAATTAACGAATTTCATTGAAATCAGTAAAGAATTACAAGAAGTTCGAGCAAGTAAAAACTACGAAATTATAAAGAACAACTATCAGATCTCATCATCAATTCTGCTAAACTAATCCTATATTTATAGGCAATCCAATCCCAGTTTAGATCAATCAAATCCGTTCAGTAGATCTCTTGATTGAATGACAGAACAACACGTCAACACCAGCGTGGAACGTCAGCTACTGAGTGTTAGAACTCAACTAACTCTTTACACGGTAATAATACTTCATCTCTATACATGGTAATAATCTAACTATATACATGATCTGAACCATTTATCTATTAATCTAAGAACAGTCACTTCCCGTTCTGTCACATGGGTCCCTCTCGCAGCGCTATAGACGTTTTAATTATGCGGCCCGCTTCATCTTTCTCTACGCAACATCCAGCTGGGTCAGAATTGACCCGTTCATGCCAGGGACGTAATATTGGCATGTGCTGCAGAGGATCGTGCCCTGGATCTGATGCAACAGCACTGGTCAATTTGGGTAACTTCGGACCTGTATCTGAAATATAGCAAGAGAAGGAAAAAAAGATCTAGCAATAATCTGGTGGTAATTAGGCAAGTGGCCTGGAGAGGAGCAATTGCTATGTAACGCTGTTTCCTTAAAAAGAAATGAAATCAGGAAGGATATCTTGTAGTAGGATTCTATTAACTTCTATTTAATCTCAATAGTCCCCTGTAACAAAAGATATACAAAAAGTGTAGCGATTTTAAATGATGAAATAAAGAGAGAAGAGGGTCTGAGTTTGAGGATGTAGGTACTAAACTGGTACCGAACCTCGTTAAATTTCTGTGTTGTTGGTTTGATTTCTGTGATTGCTATTAGTTTTTTAGATGGTATCAGAGCATGGTTCGTTCCTCTTCAACCTAGCAAGCGTTTGAAAGGTGACAACTACTCCCGTGATCTGTTGCACAGTGTTGTGCAGCATTCTGACTTGTCCTGATTCAACAAAAACCTGGTAACAACTCCAATCCTAATTAGAGCCAAACACCATGTCGGAAGATCAATCAAATGTAGAACCCATTGATACAGCAACCCTCTTGAAACAGTTAACTCAAATAGTAACCATGCAACAAACTCAAATGACCCAACTCATGTCTTTTCAATCATCCCACCAAACAACCCCTGCTGCTCCATCCATTGTGACAACTGAAGGTCCTTCATCACCAATTGCTGTGAAATTGGATGGCTCTAACTACTCCATCTGGTCTCAGGTGGTGAAGGTATATTTGAAAGGACGTGACAAGACGAGGCATATTACCGGTGATCCTCCTTCGCCACGACCTTCTGATCCGACATATCAGAAGTGGGGTATTGATGACTCGGTGGTTAAAGGTTGGTTACTGAACTCACTTGAGGCAAAACTCATGGTTAATTACATCCATTATGAAACTGCTTTGGAGATGTGGAATGCTCTTGCAACCACGTTTTATGATGGTAATGATGAAGCCTTTGTATTTGACCTAAATAGAAAAGTGACTCGACTTAAGCAGTCGGGTAAGCCAATAGAAGATTATTATAATGCTTTGCAAGGCCTTTGGCGTGAAATTGACTTTTGACGTCCCAATCCCATGACTAGTGCTGGGGATATCGAAAGGTTCAGTTCATACATTGAGAAAACTAGGGTCTACACCTTTTTAGATGGTCTTGATGACCGTCTTGACAACATAAGGGCAAGTGTGTTACAAATGTCGCCATTCCCCACTGTTGAGCAAGCTTATGGGTTAATTAGAAGAGAGGCACTTAGACAAAGTGTTATGCTAAAAGGAGAAGAAGATGTGGTTCAAAATTCTATGGCAATGGTTTCAAGAAGCTACAAGCCATATGAGGGTAACTCAAATCTAAATAAGAGCTACAGCAGTCAGGAAAAGTCAAGGCTAAAGTGTTCAAATTGTGGCAAAACAGGGCATATTAGAGAAAAGTGCTTTGATGTGATTGGTTATCCTGACTGGTATAAAGGAAACCAGGGGAGACAACAGGGTGAGAAAGGAAAAAACCAAGCCTTTGCAGCAGCTACTAGAGAAGGTGGAACAGGTCAACATGATGTGCAAATTACGGGTAAAGCAGGACATGCTGACCCGAATCAGATCCACAAGACTTCAGCAGACAGATCTAACCAACCGAGCAGCTCAAATCAACCGATAGGTATTGCGTCACATGTTGAAGGAAAAGGTAACAAAATTGATGAAGGTATGTTTTCACTAAGTCAAACCAGCTTGGATGGATGGGTGATAGATTCAGGTGCCACTGACCACATGACTTTTTCTGAAAAAGATTTAAGTGAATTTAAAAACCCCCGAACTGACCAGATTTTAAATGCAAATGGGATTGGGTATCCAGTAGAAGGGGCTGGGAAGGTGAAGGTTACTCAATCTTTAGTACTAAATAATACACTTCTTGTACCTTCTTTAAAGACCCGATTAGTATCTGTTGGGCAAATCACCGAAGATTTAAACTGCATGGTTATCATGTTCCCTGATTTTTGTATTTTTCAGGATATCCTCACGAAGGAGATCATTGGGCGTGGTTCTAAAAAAGGTCGCTTGTATCACTTAGAAGACTTGAAGGTGGGAAGAACGAACTTGGCAAATGGGTGTTCAAAAGCCGAAAATAAAATTTGGACATGGCATAGGCGGTTAGGGCATCCTTCTTTTGGCTATATGAAAAGACTTTTACCTAATTTATTTTCTGGGTTAGATATATCTATGTTTAACTGTGAAACATGCATCAGGGCTAAAAGCCATCGTGTATCCTATAATATTAGTTTGAATAAATGTGAAAAACCTTTTGACCTTATTCACTCTGATGTTTGGGGACCATCCCCAGTTGATTCTGTATATGGGTATAGGTGGTTTGTGTTATTCATTGATGATTGTACTCGCATGACGTGGGTATATTTGTTGAAAAGAAAAGAGGAGGTAGCAGAAGTATTTAAGATGTTTTATAAAATGGTTCAAACTCAGTTTGGGAAAATAATCAGGTTCTTTAGAAGTGATAATGGGGGTGAATTTGTTAATAAAGTTCTCAACAGTTTTTTCGTAGACAAAGGAATTATTCACGAAACCACGTGTGTTGGAACACCTCAACAAAATGGGGTAGCTGAAAGGAAAAATAGACATATCTTGGAAACTGCTAGGGCATTACTTTTTGAAAATCATGTGCCCCAGAAATTCTGGGATTGTGCAGTAACCATGGCGGTATATGTAATTAACAGATTACCCTCAAAGTCAAATGATTTTCAAACACCTCTAAAAAAACTTGCACAGTTTGTAACCATACCATCAGTCTTGAGTTTGCCACCAAAAATATTTGGATGTATCGCATATGTCCATATACCAAAGAATCAGAGATCTAAAATTGAACCATGTGCTAGTAAGTGTGTGTCATTAGGACTTGGTAGGCACCAAAAAGGATACAAGTGCTATGATCCAGTGAAAAAAAAGTGGTATGTTACAATGGATGTGACCTTTCTGGAAAGTGAATCATTTTTTCAATCTACCAAATATCCCTCTCAGGGGGAGAATGCGGATGAGAGAGATTTCTGGTATCAACTGGACCCAGTTCGGGTCAGTGAGGCGCATGGCCCAGTTCGGGTCACTGAGGCTCCAATGGTCCCAGTTCAGGTAACGGAACAGTCTGCACAAACTGATCCGACTCGGGTCAGAGAAGAGGTCGACACTACCTGGACTGAGATAAATGAAGGAGACGTCGGAGATGTGATACAAGAAGACCAAGAACCACAGACCCAAGAATCTCCCGAGGATATTCCAGAGGTAAGTACTTCTCACTCTAGATATATTCTACCTCATAGACAGAACCGTGGAAAGCGCCCCAAACGGTATGTTCCTGAAGATGGAACGAGTAAAGAAATTGATTACCCAATTGCCAATTATGTAACCACAGAAAAATTACCAGAACAATTGAAGCATTTTTGTGACAAAATGCTTACCTTACCAATACCAGAAAATGTGAATGAAGCTTTTAGAGACCAAAAATGGATAAAAGCAATGGATGTCGAAATGGAAGCACTGTATAAAAATAATACTTGGTCTTTAGTTGAACTTCCAAAGGGAAAGAAGCCAGTAGGATGTAAGTGGGTGTTTTCTATCAAACATGATGCAAACGGTAATGTTGAAAGATACAAAGCCAGATTGGTAGCAAAGAGATATACTCAGACGTATGGAATTGATTATCAGGAAACTTTTTCTTCTGTTGCTAAACTAAACACAATTCGAGTGTTGTTGTCTCTTGCAGCTAATTTAGATTGGCCGTTACACCAGTTTGATGTGAAAAATGCTTTCTTGCATGGAGATTTAGAAGAAGAAATCTACATGGAGCTTCCTTCCGGGTATGAGAACCTGGGCTCAAAGCAAACCGTGTGCAAGCTGAACAAGGCTCTGTATGGGCTCAAACAGTCTCCTCGAGCATGGTTTGGTCGATTCTGCCAGGCAATGAAGAAGTATGGGTTCAACCAAGGGGAGGCAGATCATACCTTGTTTTACAAGAAGAGACATGAGAAACTAACTGTTTTGATTATCTATGTAGATGACATGATTATTACTGGAGATGACACAGAAGAGATTCAAATTCTTGAAGAAAAGCTTTCAAGAGAATTTGAAATGAAGAATTTGGGAGGTTTAAAATATTTTCTCGGAATTGAGGTGGCACGTTCTGACCAAGGCATTATTTTATCCCAAAGAAAATATATTCTCGACTTGTTGGCTGAGGTAGGAATGCTAGATTGCAAACCGGTTGATACACCAGTAGTCCAAAATTTAAAGTTGGGAGAATTTTCTGATCAAGTTCCTACCAATAAAGAGAGGTACCAACGGTTAGTTGGAAAATTGATTTATCTGTCACATACTAGACCCGATATTGCATATGCAGTTAGTATGGTGAGTCAATTTATGCATAACCCAAGTGAGGATCATATGGAAGCAGTCATGAGAATCATTAAATATCTTAAGGGAGCCCCAGGAAGAGGGATACAGTTTAAGAGAAATGGGCATCTTTGTGTTATGGGGTACACTGACGCAGATTGGGCAGGAAGTGTTACAGATCGTAAGTCAACATCGGGGTACTTCACTTTTGTTGGAGGTAACCTTGTCACTTGGAGAAGCAAAAAACAAGGAGTTGTTGCTCTCTCGAGTGCTGAAGCTGAACTTATTGGAGTAGTTAAAGGCCTGTGTGAATTGCTATGGATAAAGAAACTGTTATCAGAACTCGGGTTAGCTCGAGAAGAAGCCATGACTTTGTATGTTGATAATAAGGCAGCAATAGACATGTCGCATAATCCAGTGCAACATGATCGGACTAAACATGTGGGTGTAAACCGACACTTCATAAAGGAGAATATTGACTCAAAGGTGGTTCAGATAACGTTTGTGAGATCCGAGAATCAACTTGCTGACATTTTGACGAAAGGTGTGACTAGTACAATGTTCAACAGCACATTAGACAAGTTAGGCATGACAGATCTGTACATGCCAACTTGAGGG